>BQNB010096703.1:0-25558 GCA_026074375.1 Tanacetum coccineum | reverse complement strand
TCACATTAAGTAGAATAAGTGGATCATTAAATTAATTAACAAGTAATTAAGACCGTATATCCTTCTCTTCTTTCATACCTAGTTCATTCTAATTAAGTTTTATTCTTTTCAATCAATACAGCTTTTAAAACGTGACAACCAACTTAAACTCTGATTTGTAACCACCTTATAGCTCTTGGGACGACCTCGGATTTACCAAGACTACACTACCCACGATCGGGTTCTCTACCCGTTAGTGCGTTTGTAAGGTGAAACGAGTTTTATAAATTTAAAACTTGGTAAATAAATATTTAATAGAAAATATGCATCAAGTTTTTGGCACCGTTGCCGAGGAGCTAATTTGGTTTTAAATTTAAGTTTTTATTTTATTTCAGTATTTATTTCCTTGTAATTACACAATCTACTGTTATCTCTTGTTTGATTGTTAGGAAACATGGAAATGGAGCCTGACAATGAGAACATGACGATAAACGAGTACCTTAAGTATGAAGCTGCGAAAGAAAGGAGATTATGGGATGATGTTCGATCCAGAAGAAGTCCAACAAATTATAATGAGGTGGATGTTGACACTTTTCACCGGAATAAGAGTAAGACTTTTAGCCATCCGTGCTCTCATAACTTAACTCCTCTACACCCTTGTTTTCTACCTGTTCAAACCTATCCTAAGAATTATTTAGTATCTACCAAGGTAAGCAACGATGTTGACATAGAAAACATGACTATCGCCGAATATAATCTATATGTTGCTAAACAAAGCTTAGGAATGAATCCTTTCAGTAATCACTCCTATGGTTTCACACCCTAATTTTTCGCTCAACCACCACACACACCTAACACTAGTAAGAAAGATTCTGACTTTGATAAAATCTTAGATGACTTATTTAAAACAGGAGCTGAAAACATGAAGCGAATAGGGCAAGATATAGTTCAGGATAATATTTAGGAACCGGATGATGATTTGGAGGAGGATCAGGAGTATGATAGTGATGATGGGGATACTTTTGATATGTGGGATATTATGGTCGAGGACGTAGAACGGATCAGGAAATTTTTTAACGTCCCTGATGAAATAGATGAAATAGTACAACCTTTGATCCCAGAACCCATTCACATCACACCACCTAATGATGATTATGTAGCATCGGCTACTAAATCAATTATGGATGAACTTTTGGAAGAATTCGGAAACAAGATATTGAATGTAACCATGGTTGACGAGGAGGCTTATTTTAATCCTACTAAGGGTTTAGAAGAGTTTGAAAGACTGCTAGCTATGAGACCTCAAACAAATCTTACAAAAATTCAGGTGCATTCAGTTATCATTAATACCGAGCCTTTCATTCATACTCAACTTATGAGTCCCTTATATGGAGTGTTCAAAACATCTAAACCATGTAAGGCAGATAGGGACATTATATCTCCTGGAAGGTATGCTTTCTATTCATTATTTCTCTATCATGTAGCTTACTTACACCCTAAGGGGGTCTATTGCTACTTCCACCCACACTTGATCCCATGTGAGGGGATGGACACCCGGTTACCTAGTAAATAAGGGTAGAGTTAAGCTAGAGACTCAAATAAAAACAAGCGCTTCATGGGAGGCACCTCATGCCTATCTTTTAATTCATGTTTTTTGTCTTATTTCATTTCAATTTTTGCATATTAGTTGGTTTTAATGTTTCTAACTTGGTTTTGCAGGTTTTAACAGAAATAGAGCAAAATTCTTGATCATCTCAATTCATAATCATATGGTAAAATTGCTGTTGACGCAGCAATTACGGCGTAACCAACTTAGTTACGCCGTAAACAAGACCATTACGACTTAATCCCTTACAAGGTTACGCCGTAACATGCTTAATGAAATTTTCTAAAAAAAGTATCATCCTATTTCTAAAAAACATAATAATCAAGTTTGAAACATTTCTAAACCGTGTATATTGGTAAATGAACTTTGTGGGTACGTTCTCTGGAAACCCTCGTAAGACTTCACTCGTCCACTTAGGCCACTGAGTGGTTTAAAAGGCTTGTTTCATACGCTAAATGCAACTGTGATTCCTATGAAAGTGAGTTAGGATTGTATTTCTTGTATTATTTTGTACATTCTGGTATCTTTCTTTTTGTCGAATTTATGCTTTTGGTATTAGCTTTCTTGTAGCTATACAGGTTGAAGCACACAAAGTTGATACTTGGCTACAGGGATGCATGTGAAATCCGTATTAGTTTGATACCATGTTGATGATGATGGGATGATTGCTCAAGGAATTCCAGAGAAGTTTCTTGTCCTAATTCTACTATTTCCTTTTTATTTTCTTAATGTACAATTCAAGTGGGGGGGATGGGAGTAGAATTAATACTTGACGTATGTTTTGTCTTCGATTTTCTAGTTTTCTTTGAAAATTATGCCAATTTTAAAATTTTTTGACAAAATTTTCTTAAATAACTAGAACTAATCTTTGCCGAATGCACATTACCCTTTATTATACTTGGTGAGATTTAAGCTTAATATTCTATTTCCATCATATTTCTCAAAAATCCATCAAAATATTGAGTGTGCCAGTATATCGTAGACGTAAAACTTGCATTAACAGCATTTCGAGAACTAATTGATAGCAGAATAGATAGTTCAATAAGGCAACGCTTAGAAATTACCCAAATAGCCGATAATTGTTATTTATCCGACTTGTAAACACTGACTTGTCGACCTCTCGGCTAAACCCTTGTTGTTCACTCATTATCCTTGCATGATACCCCTAGATCACACTTTGAGTAAACCAATCAATATTTCACAGCTAGCTCTATATGTTTTTGAATACACCATTTCACCTACCTACCCTGTAGTTTTTTTTTGTTGAAAATCTGGCTACTTAAGTTCCATGGTTTCTGGGAATAGAAAACGATAAATATATGCATTAGTGAAACCAATCAGTTATATAGCTGTACAGACCCCCAGCATCATCATATTCGACATTGTTATCTCAGTGGGTGGATGTGAAATATTATCGATGTTTGTCTTTTTATTGCAGGGGGTAATTATTAAGATAAAACTCAATAACATTTCATATTATCATAGAAAAATGAAGAAAAGAGGGTGAAACTAAAAATCCACCCATGTGCTAAAAAATGTAAAGATGGTGCAAAATAAAAATAAAAAAAATAGAGCTAGTAGCCCATTATTGCACCAAGACATCTTAGTAATAAAAAATGAAGCTAGTAGCCCATTATTACACCAAGTCCTCCCAATACTCATGAAGAATGGAGCTAGTAGCCTATTATTTAAGATCAGATTTTCAGACTTAGACTCTTGGACCCATAGATGGACAGTGGCTAGTTATGCCAACCCTAGATTACTTTAGACTATTTGTTTTGTGGTTTTATATTAACAACCATTACATGTGTACCCCATGTTTATCATAACCCCTTTATCACCTTTTAAAACCATATTACCCTTGTTGCTTTCAAAGTTATTTAATAACCATAAGTTCTAGACTGGTGCAGATTTTGGGTACTTTCCAACTTATGAGAGAATACATGCTATACACTGTGCAATTGAGCGATCACTCCCAAATAAGAAACACTTAGACTAGTGAGAGCTGAGTGACGTTTTATCCCTTTTCGAAAGGTTTCGGCTTTAATGTTTCTTCTAGTCATAAGAGTTTTATAAATTCATTTCTTGAAGTTATTTTGAGAATCTTTTTATGAATGTTCTAACAGGTACGTACTTGACGGGAAAAAAAGCGAGAAATCAAATAGGGATCATTGATAAGCATCAAATAATTTAATACTTTTGGATTGCAAAAATCCTCCCTATATTACAAGCAATGTTTCATAACACTCGCAAAAGAGAAATTTTCTAGTCATTTTGTATTTTCAGGTGAAAATGCAGGAAATGACAAGAAAACAAGAAAAAAAGGACTGAAAGTGTACATTTCTGAAGACTGTTACGCGTAACCCAAAAAAGTTACACTGAAACATAATTAAGCAAGAACTAAGAACAAGGACTAGGTTACGCGATAACACCATATCTAGTTACACCGTAAACATGTATTTAGAAGGAAATCTTGCCCAAGATAGAGTTACGGCGTAACACCCCTTATGGTTACGCCGCAACCATGAAGATCCACAAATATGAAATGAAGATCACGTACATATGGAAATTATTTGAAGGTTACAGCGTAACACAATATCTGGTTACGCCGTAATAATTGTTTAAATATGGAATGCCGTGTATGATGGTTACGGCGTAACACCTTTATCAGTTACCCCGTAACAGGTTCGATACCTATAAATAGAGGCCTCATTCAAGCTATTCCGACATCACTTCCTCCACGGCCAATTGGAGAGGCGACAAAGGCTTCCAATCTTCGAAGAATTCCAACCGGAGTCCAAGAGAGATCACACTTTATTTACTTTTTGTATTTAATTGTTCAAATACGAATACTATAAGAATTATGAGTTTTCAATATAAGATTTCTTCATTTCTTGTGAGTATACCGTTACCAAGAGCCGGCAACCACTCCAAGTGATGGCCTAGTTATTTAATTACAATGTATGATGTTGTTTCCTAATAGATAATGGTTTCATTAGAAGATTTCCTTGACTATTGTGTACTATAGGTTCTGGTATACGTGATTTGGACCTGCTTGGCCTCATTATTAGATTATCAAGTCAATAAGGATCCCACGTGTACTAGGGAGGTACACTAACTCCATACTAGTGAAAAAAAAAAAAGAGAACTAAAAAAGAACTTACCGGTCCCGCACTTATCACTCAATAAACTTAAAAACATAGGAACTCTTTTCATAGAGGGTAATAATCTGCATAGGTTATAAGATATGTGTATGGGAAATATTTAGATTAATCACTGCAACCTGATAACCTACCCCAGATGATATTGAAAGATTCAGAACGCAGGAGTATATGATAGACTATATATGCATATTCAAGTCTATCGACCTTAGAAACCACTAATGAAACCATAGTTTAACATTGCAACAGGAAAAGCGTTTTCAAGCAATAGATATGAAGTAACAGTTCGCATATTTTCCGCTCTGATAACTCCACACTTTAATTTGCCAGTTATTTATTTTATTGTTATTTATTTCAAATCAACTCAAAAACCATTTCACAAACGTATATTCAATTAAAACTAATTAGCAACTTATCAACTAGGGACGACTGTCGGAGTTACCAATTTATACTATCCCCCCCCCAGATCGTTTCTCTGCCTTAGTGCATGTTAGTAAACCGAGTTTTTAAATTTAAAAACTTGGGTAAAAAATAATATCAAAAGTAAAATATGCATCACGTCCCATAAACCTTGGCGTCCTATATATATTGAGGATCCCTCATCTTTGGGGCCGTATTCTGAGGTTTACAAAATTTCCTAAAATTATTCGTTTTTCAGAATAACCCTCCATGGTTTTGAAAGGGCGATTGTGGCATTTCCATAACAATTACATATTCTAGCTAAAAGATAAGAGAAACTCTGCATAGTGCAAGTAAAGCATATAAATGGCATAAGAATCCAAAAAGAGTGTCCATATAGCAAGATGAAATAATACGGCTAAACAAGTAATACATGTAAAAGATAAACTGAGATTGAGTGTTGTAGAAATATAGTACATTATGTTATACCAATAAGTACTTAAACAAAATATTTCAAATAGAATTTGAATCAATGCTTGAAACTTCCTTTACAGAGGATATGAGATAATTGCTTGAAGAGATGGGAATGAATCTAAGGTTGTATGGATGGCCAATATGATATATAATTTTGATTGTTGTAGATGAGGATTAATTTGATGAGTTAACCATTAACGATTAGATCATTCCATATGTCATTAGAGAGTTGGTTGATTTTTAATCTTTTCAACTCGTTTGTTAAAAATAAGAAAATTAAAGGGAGTACTATTGTGAGTGCAATACATCAATTACATGATGATACATGAAGTGAAGTATAAGTTAATTTTGAGTGCCAAAGGCAGTACGTAATGATTTCATTCCAAGATCTCATGTCACATTACAAAGGTTCTCTTTGAGAATTGTTTTTGAATATGGTTTATCCATTGTTAACGATTGTTTTAATATAATTTCATTATGTAGTTGGAATTTGATGTTAGTAATTGGGTGTGTTTGATTTCTGATTGATTCTTAATGATCTAGAGATGAAACTCAGAATAATAACATTGTCCTTCAACATGGGATTGAGAGATAAAGGCAAATGACTCGAGTGAGAGTTTAAATGTTCTTTTTAATGCCTATAATTGTTAAAAGATATTTTGATCATTGTCTCTAGTAATTTCAATTGAAGAATAAAATTCAAGCAGAAATCTTGGACAAGTCCCTTCGTGAAGTTCATATATACTCAGAAGTTTGATAGTTTGAAACATGATTTGAATATTATCATATTTAGTAGATTCAGAAGATACTGGACGACCTTTATGAATTGATCTACACTCTAGGTTTTAAATGAAGGGTTTTAATTTATTAGCAAGATATTTACATTTTAATGTGGAACGTAATGATATTTGTACCGTATTTCTTCTTCCAACATCCATTTCACCTAAATTAAAGGAGGCCAACTTTATAAGGTTGTCCTCATTGAAGTAAGTACAAGGTGTGTGCTTAATTATACAAAAGTATAGAACGATTTACTCGACCTAAAACATAGAAATCCAAGAGTTTAATCCAAACGTCCTTAGTTTGGGATTTTTTGGCTCATCCCAAACATGTCGAAAAATACATATGAATTAATGTATCTGCCAACTTTTGTTCATGAGATCGATTATGCATGTGTTTGAAATACGTTTTTTAAGTTGAATTAACAATGCAAATTAACCAATTTTTTATGTTCCTGTTATGAGTGCTTGTGAACATAAATTGAGTTTTGGTTCAAAAATAATTTTTCACAAACTCACAAATGTATGCAAATCCTATGTCTACGGGAATCAGATATTAACATCAAATCCAATAGTCCTAAAATGACAGAATTGAAAGGAAAAATAAAAAATTCTCCAATTATAATGTTTTGTGTTCATCATGAACTCTAGACTCAAATTGAAAGAAAATAGATGAAATGACTTACAATTGATGATCTTTATGATGTTGTGGATGATTATAAGTGTTGATTAGATCTTTAATTTAAGTTTTAATGGTTGATTTTGAATTTTGGGTTGTTTTTAATGTGTACTTCGATGCATAGAAAAAAGTGTGTGTTTGGATTTTGTTTTGGAAATGTAGTTTAACTAATTGTAGAAATTAAAAAAAAATGGGGGGTCTGTTATTGGCGGTCCCATATTGTCAGGCGGTCCCAAATATATTGGGGGTCGCCGTGGATATGGGGGCCGCCCTCAGTGAGGGATTTTGGAATTAGTTTTTGACTAAAATTTTACAAAGAAGAGTGACGTTTTAATTTGCATCTCATGAATTAAAAATGCTTAAGATACTTCAGATGAAGTATTTAAGTTGTCATAACACGAAATAGAACACAGACAAGAATTCAGACAGCAGAAGGATAAGCGGACTAATGTGGATTTATGAAATGTTGTTCCCATCTATCTAAACAAAGACCGTAGATAGTTAAACATTCAAGGGGGGGGGTGGGGGGGTTTATAAAGGGTTTCGTAAAATGTCGGCGAAGTTAGTCGAAAGACGACACTTTTCTATTGAGATATGTCCCTTATCTCTGGACATTATCACAAAAAGAAAGTGTTGATGAATTTTATCATTGTGTTGTATGATTTATGGAATGTGTTCCATCATTCCTAAACCAAGACATAGATAGTTAAACGATTCACGTTTTGTAAGAATGTCGGCGATATTGTCAACGGAAGGCACTTTTTTTATTGAGATATGTCCTTTCTGGACATTATCACGAAGAAACTGGTGACGAATTTCGATGTGTTAGGTTCGAGAATGTTGCACCGGGTTTTGCTAAGGTCAATCGCGCCTTTATTGTCGCACATGATCAGGACGTCATCGATTCGAACGTCGTAGTCGATAAGAGCTTGTTTCATCTATAGTGCTTGTTGACATGCCTTTCTGGCGCTTACGTATTCGGCTTTGGTAGTGGATATAGCTAGAGCGGTTTATTTCTTTGAGAACCAAGATGTTAAACAACATCCCACGAACGTACAAATACCAGAGCCTTTTGGAAGCGGACACAAAGGCAGACACTAAACATGATATCGGGCCTACTTGCCGTTAAACTACCTATCATGCCTCGATACTTGGTACTATCTACCGACTCACACTCTTTGTCTTTCGTGAGTTTGGTATCGGAGGACATGGGGGTTTTTATTGGTTTAGATTCTTCTAAGCCAAATTTCTTAAGCATTTCTTTAATATATTTAGATTGATTAAAGAAAATTCCATCTTCCATTTGTTTTATTTGTAGTCCAAGGAAGAAGTTAAGTTCGCCCATCATGCTCATCTTGAACTCGTCATGCATGATTTTGGCAAATTCATCACACATGTCTTGACAAGTCAAACCGAATATGATGTCATCGACATATATTTGAACGATGATGAGGTTTGAACTTTTCTTCTTAGTAAAAAGAGTGTTATCTACCATTCCCATTTTATATTCATGTTTAATAAGGAAAGCTTTTAATCTATCATACCAAGCTTTGGGTGCTTGTTTAAGACCATATAAAGCTTTCTTTAGTTTATAAACATGATCCGGTTTTTCAAAGTCAATGAATCCTGGAGGTTGTGCCACGTATACCTCCTCATTGATAAAACCGTTCAGGAATGCACTTTTTACATCCATTTGGAATAGTTTAAAGTCTAAAGCACAAGCATAAGCTAATAGTATCCTAATTGACTCAAGTCTAGCAACTGGGGCATAAGTTTCATCATAATCGATGCCCTCTTGTTGATTATAGCCTTGAGCAACTAACCTAGCCTTATTTCGAGAAACAATACCGTTCTCGTCTAACTTATTTCTAAACACCCACTTAGTTCCTATAATTGTCATATTCCTAGGTTGTGGAACTAACTCCCAAACGTCGTTAGCAATGAATTGATTTAATTCTTCTTGCATAGCGACTATCCAACTATCATCCGTTAAGGCTTCATTCACATTCTTAGGTTCTATAGTTGATATAAAACAAAAGAAGTTACTTTGGTTTTGGGCTTGTGATCTAAGGGTTCTTTGGTTAAGGTTTCCTATGACATTTTCTAATGGATGGTTCCTAGATTCCTTAATATTGACTATTTCGTCAATCTCTAAAGTTTCATCCACAATGTCATTTTCTAGGTTTTTCTTTTCGGTAACCTTAATTGCTTCTTCTTCATCTAAGTCATCATCCACCAAGGGTGATGTCTTAGAGGGTGGAGGAGTTTCATCGAATGTCACGTTCCATAAGTATCACTATCCACAAGCGCTAGCACCGGCAACTTCAACTCCATCTTCATCTTCCTAAAAAACAACCTAGTAGCAACGTCAAGTTACCCTTCGCAGTCAGAATAATACATGGAAACCTATTATAAAACCTATCCCCGGCCAACCTCATATAAGCAGCATCCTTCTCAACTAACAAAATAAACAACGCGTCACTAGACATATCCCCTACCCTATCAATATTAGGCGGTATCGTCCACCTATCCCTATTTTCGTACAATCAATCATATCACCGTTATCACTAAACACCAACCTCTCAACCACAACTCCTTTCTCCGCCCCAACACCTTCAAACGAACTCCAACTAACACACCAAAAACACGAACCTCATAAACAGCGTCACTCTGCATCTGATCTCTGAAACAATTGTCACTATTAGTAAAAAACAAAATCCCATTTCAGTTACATGAATCTTTTCAAAACTCAACTGGTGAATTCAATGATAATATAACGCGTCGTAATAGTCATTTTTCGGACAGTGGACACATTCGCATAAGGCCGAACACTAGACTTATCTTTCACACAATGCGATCAAGTTCGGGGACATAAAGCTAGTTTGTAGCAGCGCGCGAAGAGACGTCAAAACTAAAACCATCACCAGATAAAATAGATTTGGCTAAGCTGATAGCAAGTGTTTGGATTTTGTTCTGGACTGAAGATAATGGAGGGTCTGATAACACGCGTCAGTGTTGGAGATAATTGTAAAGTCGTGGTTGGGGTTGGGGTTGAACAGAAGTGGTATAAAATAGACAGACTCAACTTTAGCCGCACTAGGTCTGAAGGATCAGACCCCCTCTGATGCCATGTAAAATACTAAAATACTTTTATTAATTGAATGCCTTACATATGAGATAACATATGTATTTATACTAAATGCATAGCTTTGAAGCAACCTAATCAAAATTCTAAACCTAATAGACCATAAGCCCACAATCAGGCTTGGTCCAATGACTCGTCTAACAGTTTTATCTTGTTGAGAAAGAGATTATTGCAGGCACATGGATGTGTTTGATGAAGGCGGAAAGTTGTGATGAGGGGTTTGATGTTTGTATTGTTACCGAGGAAAAATGAAAGTCCGATGTTGATCCAAAAGTCACTAACAAAGAAAGTACTTGAGATAACATTGAGGAAGCGATCAACTTGTATCACATGGTTAGCTTTTAAGTATCACATGTGATATTTGATTTTTACTTTCATTGTTAAAAATATTTCAAGAGTCACGATTTTATGCAAAGTGACCACTTGCTAAAAATCTAAAACGTCATTTATAGCCCAACACGTGTCCCTCCCTTTCCCGCTCTCAAAATCATGTTACCAATGTTTTTTTATTCTCTTGCATTACTTCCCTAAATCTCTACCCTAATTTTAATTTTTAAAATCCTTCAAAATCATAAAATTAGGTTTCGAATTCTATTCAATTTCACTATATATTCGTTCAATTGCTACAAATCACAATTTTTTACATCAAATTTGAGGTTCACTAATTTAGGAATGAAAACATCAAGATAATATAGATGAGAGGGTTTGGTGTAGAGGGAGAAGAGAGGATGTTATAATGAACGATGAATAAAATAGGGTTTTGTGGAAAGAAAAAGAAAGGGGATCCGTTGGTAAAAGTAAAAGTATGTGGATGGTTAATTTATCAATTAGGGCCCGTTTGGTATCCGGGTATAAGGGGGTTTAAGCTCAATCTATACAAGTAGAATTTGTTTGGTTAAAGCTTTGGTTTTAAATTCGGTAGTCAATTTCCAAAATACACACTGTTTGAAAACCAGACATGCAACATCACTTTTATGATTTTTTTTAGGCCCCAATAGCTACATCTCTCTTTATCTTTCTTCTCACTATTAATAAAAAATCATTTTTAATTTATATTTAAATCTTAAAATAATTTTAAATATTATTTTCTCTCACTTACATTAAACCTAAATCATATCTTAATCCAAATCCAAATTCAAATCCTAAACCCATCAACAAATCAAATAGACCCTTAGAGTAATTGGATGTGGAATTGGAGTTGATAGTATACTTATCCAATTCATGTTTTTGTACGTTTCATCACATGTCAATGAACTTGTATGCATTAAACGGCCGCTTAGTTTTTGCATTCACACATATATGATTCAATGTGTTCATTGTGATTTACATGGTTTTTTTCAAATGACTTCTAGAATATGCGATGATTCAAAAGCATTGGGTGAACTTTACATGAAAAATTATTTGCTAAATTGACCCGAATGAACCAAACATTTTTTAGCTTGTTTCCAAGCTAGTCCATTATATGTTTGATTAGGGGGAGGTTTTCACTTTTGGTTGCTGGCATCAAAGCAGATTCGAACCTGGAGACTGACACATTTTGTTATTATAGTAATGCTAGACTATAGACCTGCGGGTTTCGCAGGTGGCAAAAAAAAAATTAGTTAGTTAATGTGTATATTGAAAAAGAATGCCATTTAAACATGTTTGTATTTGTACATACTTGCACGCTTCCTTCCTGAATGAAAATATGTATTATACTAACCAAATACAAATATGTTTAAATGACATTCTTTTTCAATATGCACATTAACTAACTTAAAATCCTTTTATAGGTTGCAAAATACACCTAGCAGAACACAACCATCTTTCAGTGACTAATTAAGATGTACAAACAAAGTACAACTACTAAAACGGAACAAATGAAAAACAATGCTGGTATATTATGCAACTAACCCAATAGATGAATTACATACAGGACGTGTGATCTGACCATAATGCATACATAGCTTCGTCCATAATGCATACATCGCATTTTTTTGTCAAAAAGAAGTAGGCTGATTATTCCTAAGCATGTCACTGCAACAACTCTGGCTTCATCTAATCTCGTCTTTGGTGCTTTGCATGTCGGACCCTATAAAGAGTTGAATAGCTTTCATAAGAAAAATATCAACGACAAAGTTTGTGTAAGTGTGCAAAATGGATGCACCTCTCATCACCAATTCCTTAACAGCATGGACAATGTTAGATGTTTTTTTGAGTACCTGACATTCCTAATCGAAGTGTATATTCCTTTGCAGTAAGAATTTGAAAAGAAAATAGCAAAACTACCTTGATAAGTACACTAACCAACTCTGAATGGAGATGGAAAGGAAATTAAAAACCTAAACTTTAGTATTGCTTGTATCTTGTGACAAATGTTTGATACAACAGGATCTTGACTGACTTTACAGCCACCATTATATCGAGGAGCTTGCATATTATGCAAATGAAAAAATTACGCCTATAATATCATGTATTTTAAACTGCTTAAAACACGGGGGAGATTGGGTTGTTGCTCAATGATATATTGATATCATCTAAAAGAGCATTAAAGAACAAAGAATGAGTATAAATGAACAATGGATCAGATCATCGAACCAATATAAACCCATAACTTTTGTTATAAAAAAAATTATAGATTCGCAACTTGGTGTTTCTCATGTTAAAAGTAAGGTGCATAGCATGAAGTGTTAAAAAACTACTGAAAATTGCTCATGAAGATAAAAGATTTTTGAGAGACCTGGTAAAAAAAAGCCAACACTGTTGCGTATCGCTCTCCATGAATGCAGAACTTTCTTGAGACCAGAACCCAGACGTCATTTCTGATTCTCCTATGTCCAGTTCAAGAAGCTCTGACATATTACCTGCACAATTTACAAGTGATTTAACTAATGGTGTAACAATCAAGTCATTCGGTTCTTGGAACCGGTTGAGCCAATGAACGGGTAAAAAGAGCAGTTTGTAATCCCGCCCACTTTAAATTTTTTTCATAAAATTGCAGGTAATATAAGTAAATGAGTTGACATGTAAACTATTCTCCGCGTACCTCCTTATCAACACACTACACAAGAGTATGACACTGTCATTGGGCAAAAGTGAGGTGAGTACGCCTGCAACAGCACCAGAAATGTTCTTCTTTCTTTGCTCAAGAGTGACCACATTCTCATCCATCACACGTCCAGTCATGGTTGGTTTATAATCCTTGCATTCCTGAACAATTTTTGCCATAAACATACACTCGATAAGAAACTTATCAAATGAAATTATCTATAATAAAGAACTATACCTAAAAACCATCCTTTTGCTTACAGATTTGACAAAATAAGCTCAAAGCTCTACAAAAGTAAATATATTTCCATCTGTTAATTTAGAAACCGACCCTAGTCCCTACCGATGCATAAAATTGTCAACAAAAGCACATGTGACTTTATACTTGGATCATTCATACTATCAACATAAACAATGTCTAACATTTTTCCTTCATAAGAGGGCCAAAAAAATGAAAACATGAACACCAAATATATAATCTCATAAATCACATACCTAGAGATTATGGAACACAAAATACATTCCAAAGCCTATGAAAATTGCACTAATCTGATGAACCTGCAATAGTTTAGTAAAAATAAATTAATTCTAACAAAATGGGTGAACCTTAATAAAATAGATCACAATCATGAGAGGTAATTTATGCTTATCTGAAACCATAATCACGAATCAAACTACATGTTATTCTAAAAAAATACATAACCTGCATAAAAAATTATCGAGAAGTAGTTGAAAGATGATATAGGACATGTAATTTAAAAAATTAGTTCAAATAAACTGATTTAATGTTACCTGAAGTTTAGGAAACCGTTCCACAATTCCTTATCTGAAAAATGGGGTAACATAGAAATTGAGATGGAATGAGAACATGACACGTGGCAATATGACATCATATTATGATGTCACAATATAAGTGGTGACATTCAAAAAGTTTTTCATTTATTATATATAAAGATAAAAATAAAGATAAAAGATAAAGATTTGTTTTTACCAACTTGGTCACCCCATAGCGGTTAATTAACTAATGGGGGCATGATTTTTGCCGGAAAGAAAAACGAACAGCTTTAAACTGAGGTCACCCACGATGAATCAAAATAAAATGGTACATAAGTATTTGATAATTTACCGGTGTGAGATATCCCTCTTATATGACACTCTACTTCCATGATTGATGGCTAAGATTTGATTAATCGTATGACTGTAATTTACTTTCTAGAAATTTATTTTTCAAGTTTGCATGTCTCAAGATTGTTCTATAATTTAACAATTATCATAGAGCCACAAATTCTTCTTAGAAAATTTTGACTTGTGTAAAAATCATACCAAATACTGACTTGCTATTCGTGAATGACATCTTTTAATTGGGGCCATGACTTCTTAATTGTATCACTAGGTAATTAGGTATTGAGTAGTCATCTTGGCTAAACTATAGGAGTTCTCCACACAAATCAGTTACGGACTCATGACTATTAGGGCACAATTTTTTTCTTGAGAATAAAATAAAGAAAAATGAACCAAGATTTACGATTTCATTAAAACTAGTAAACGAATTAAGAAGACATATATTTCTTTTAATGTATTAGTCGACTAACTAAACACGACATATATTTGTGTGACATAAAATTTCGAGATAAGGTTCATTTCGGAGAAATCATGTTTTTTAACAAAAATTTACACTAGACGGCAAACATCTATTAGGTTTCCGTCAACCTCCAGGTATCCCTTTAGGTCCGCCCCTGCACACAATAGTATACTAATTTAAGGAGTTCGGCCAGGGAATATTTCCTGCAAGTCAATAACGGTTTCGAGACATCTTGCCACTGCGCCCAATTCATATGGGTTTGTGGATCGCGAAAGAGAATAACAACGTTTTTGAAAAAAATTAGAGCTAATTGCTTGAAAATGTATCATACTTGCCACTTTTTACTAATAAAACTATTGAATTCTTGCTTTTCTGTTTTCCTATGACCATTTTACCTATCAGTATTAATATATTTGTATTGATACGGAGGGGTAAAATGGTCATTTTATATGGGCAAAGTATACATAAACGCACGAAGTCAAAGTTATTTTGATATAATAAAGAAAAGAAATTCAGTATATATAATAATAAAAAGTGATAAGTATGATAAATTCTCAAACAATTAACTTAAAAATCTATGTAGTTGTCAAACTTCATTCCCGTTATTTTAAATTCATAATCAACATATTTTTTCTCCTCATGTACTTTATTTGTTTTGAGACATCGGTCGAAAACGGGTCAAAAGCGAACGAAAACGTATAAAAACGGATGAAAATGTAAAAAAGGAACAAAACGTATAAAAATAGATAAAAACGGATGAAAAGGAATGAAAATGTATAAAAAAACTTTTGATCCGCTAGACCCGTCTAATCCTCTTGAGAGACCCATCTATAATATTAAGGGAGACCCGTCTAGACCCGTTGAAAGACCCAACTAGACTCATCTATAATAATAAGGGAGAAATGCTAGACCCATCTATAAATATTAAGGGGTACCCAACTAGACCCATCCTTTAAAAATATTTACCCAACTGAACCCATCTATAATATTAAAGGAAAAATGCTATACCCATCTACACTCATCTATAAATTTAAGAGAGACCTATTTAAACACATCCTTTAAAAAATTTTACCCAACTAGACACATCTATAATATTAAAGGAAAAATGTTAGACCCATCTATAAATTTAAGAAAGACCTATTTTAACACATCTTTTAAAAATATTTAACCAATGGGTCTCAATTTGGCACCTCTAGTTTTGTCCAATGATAAATCCTTTGATTGTGTACGTAGTATCAGGCATCAATTTTAAAAGGGATGTGATTTGCACACTTCTTAAATTGATTGGCACGCTCAAAAATATGTGTGTCATGATTATTATACCTTTAATATTAACACACTCTACCAAGTGGTGTAAGGATATAAATGTCAAAACAAACAAAATTTGAGTGTGCCAATCAATTTAAAAAGTGTGCAAATCATCATTCATTTTAAAATGATTTATCTTTCTACTATTGGTTGAAGAGTACGGTGCAATTATTTTTCTTTACTGTATTTTTTGTTTAAAGATAGTAATTTTGAAACATATAAAATACGAGATTTGAAAATCAAATACATTTAAGGAGTGTTTGGTTGCATTATGTTTTAAGAAGAATTATAATATGTAAAAGGAAGTGTAATTTGAATAAATTGTAATTTAAAGAGTTTGAATGTGTTGTCATTATAACTGATGTAATATGTCAATGTGTTTTGGATCTCAACGTAATGTAATTTTTTTTTTGAAAAAACTTAAATAATAATAATAATAATAATAACAAATAATAATAAATAAATGATAATAATAAATAATAATAATAATAACAATAATAATAATAATAATAATAATAATAATAATAAAATATTAATAATTAATAAATAATGATGATAATAAATAATAATAATAATAATAAGGATAAACTACATGTTCGTCCCTGTGATTTACCAAAAATTACATGTTTCGTCCCTATTTGAATTTAATTACATAGGTAATTCTTATTTTATCAAAATTGTTTCATTAATAGTCCTTATTCTGGAAAATAGAGACTATCCATGTAACAAATTTCAAACAAATTTATTACACCGATGGTCTTTATTTTGAAAAATAAGGATCATCGATGCAATTAGTTTATAAATTAAAGATTATCTATGTAATTCAAATCGAATAGGGACGAAACATGTAATTTTGGGTAAACCACAGGGACGACACATGTAATTTATTCTAATAATATTATTAATAATTAATAATAATAATAAGTAATAATAAATAATAATAATAATAATAATAATAATAATAATAATAATAATAGATTTAGGTTCATTTGGATACAAAGTTTTTTGTGGATACCAGGGGACCAATCTTCACCCTTCATCTTCATCTTAGATATTAATGGATAAGATTAACCAAAAATTATTTTCAACCTTTTTTTTCAAATCTTAATATTCTTCCAAATCGTTAATCGTCAAGCGAAAAAAACTATACCATAAGATGAGCATTGAATTATCTTTCTATAGTATCTGTTTGATTATACTTTCGACAAAAAATTTAAGTTTTTTTCACTTTTTTCACTTTTTAACGTTTTCTTTCGCATTTTTTTCACGTTTTTTTTCACAGTTTTTTCACTTTTTCACGTTTTTTTTACACGTTTTTCTCTTTGATTACTTTCGACAAAAATAAATTCCGTTTTTTTCACATTTTTTTAGACTTTTTCTCATTGAAAACTTGCAAGAGAATCATATAAGATATTTTGATTTATGTTAAATTCATATATGATGTTAGTGTTATAATCAAGTATCATGATTTGTGTTAATGTCATATATGATATTAGTGTTAAGTATACTGTGATTGTTTAAATCATATATGATATTTAATTTCGTCGTTTGAATCTATAGGATATTAGTGTTATATTATATATGATTTTTAATGCAAAATTTAAACAACGGAAAAAACACGAGAAACAACGTGAAAAAAAAAACGGAAAAAAGAAAAAAAAAAACTTTTTTTCGAAACACAACACGTGCAAAAACGGAAAAAAACAAGGGGGAAAAAAAGTAAAAAAAAAACGTGAAAAAAGATGAAAAAAAAACGTAAAAATATTTTTGTCGAAAGTATATCCAAAGTGCTTCCGATATCTATTGAAAAGGTAATTATAAATGCTCGTCGTGCATGGTATGATATTTTTTTACTTACGATTAAAACGGCTTTTAGGAGATATTTAAATTTTAAAAAATATGGTGAAATTATTTTTAAATGCTTTTACATCACAACCATCTGATTTTTTTTTTTTTTGATGCGTGTTTGGATGAGTCCCCTAGTATCCAACCTTTTTTTGGTATTCAATATAACTCTCCTCATAATAATAATAATAAATCTGATTTTTTAATTGTAAAATTACAACGTAATTGAAAACTTTCCATCCATAATTTTATGCAAATAGAATTACAACATCGGATGTAATTAGAAAAGTTCATTTCTCTTTCCAAAGCAAACCAAACAACCTACGTAATGTAATTCAATTACAATTCCAACCTTTTTGTCAACCAAAATCAGATTAAGTCCAATTATGGCGAACTAAACACCCCCTTATAGGCAAAAAATTATGATTAAACAAATACCCTTGAATGGCCCAATGAAAAGGTTTGTTGATGGCGTAGGGTGTTTATCAGTTCAGTTATCGCGTTGTTCGGTTTATTTGACTCGATTAGTTTAGTTTAGTGAAGAAAAAGTTTTTGGGTAAAATCGAACCGAACTAAATAATACGAATTACATAATTTTAATTAATTATTTAGTTATATTGATTTTTAGCAAAAAGACCAACTTTAAAAAATATTATATATATATTATGAAGAATTTTAATGTTTTTTATATAAATACATATAAAAAAAATATTTATACGAATCTTTTTCGGTTCGGTTCAATTTCATTTTGCCAAAATCATATCTAAACAAAAAGCTGTTTGGTTCAATTTTGGAAAATTCGATTACAAATTTGGTTCGATTATTTTCGGTTCGGTACGATATCGGTTTCGATTTTGATTTTCATGGGTCAAAACGAATTCTGCACGGGTGAGTTAAAAGACGGAAAATCGGAAATTGAGGTAAGACTGCAAGTGTAAAAGATGTTGGGTATTGGCCCAAAACAGTTATTAGAGTTTTGTCCTTTTGGGCCGAGCATGGAAGGATGATGGAATAATTTAGTTAAGAATTCTGTGAAATGTTAACCATTATTAATACTCGATAGTTCAAGAATAGTTGTTATTTGTTATGGTGGCCATCCATCACACGTGAAGGGCTGGGATCGTACATGAAGACCGTGACGGAAGTGACAACTTCTCACGCGAAGGGGTGAGATTGAGGTCGGTTAGGTGGCCAGCTCCAACTAACGAAAAAAAAGGAAAAATGATTTGTTTCGTGAGTGTGTGTAATGTATATTGTGGGGTATGCTTGTATTAAGTTATTTTTATGTGTTTGGTTTGAAGGTGACCACTATGCTTTTAAAGGTGGTGTGTTTAAAAAGTGACGTTGCGCTAAGATGAAGATAATGGTCGGGTGACCATGACACCCGACCTAAGCTTAAGATAGTTGATATATTAAATTGTGTAATCCACGTTTGGCAAAAAATTCACGTGTTGTATCTATGACTTTGAAAGTACAGTAAATTTTTGTGAATTATTTAATGTATATCTATCTTTCAAGTAGATATTGTATATGCAGTTTTGAAGTTTTACATATTCTCATGATCTAATGTTAGGGAAGTTTCATATGTTCTCAAGAATCTGGATGGTTAGAAAGTTATTCTCTTAAGCTCAAGACAACGACGAAAAGTGCTCTCGTAAGAGAGACATGACACCTCTAACTTATTCGTTTAGCAGTTTTGTTTCACGATTATGGTTAAATGAATGAGCGTCTGGTTAGAAGCTCGCACCTCAGCTGAATCTCCTATGTCTCATGATAGTGAACAGTTTCGTTGGTTGGTTGTTTGGACATGGCAAGTGGTTTTGTTTCGCGCCGTAGGCTTGTTATTTGTTTTATGTTAGCCGTCGTGAAAAAGTAAATCGCCTTATATCATGATTAAAAGGACATGGTGTCAAGATTTGAACTCATGACCGCCGTTTTTATGTTACACGTACCCTAAAGTTAGCCCATATTCAGAGACGAAACAAGAATTTTTGAGAGGGTGTTGCATACTTTTTTTATTTATTTATGATTATGAGTACTAAAGTTGCCCCACAAAAAAATAATAGGTTAAATTGGGGGTTGCATGTACCTAGAAAAAAAAACATATTTTATGAAAAAATTACGTTTCGTGACCAAAAACCGCTCTCATTTAGGTCCGTCCCTGTCTATATATACGACAACAAGACAAAATAAACTATTTTTTTTAATCGAGATTTGATATATTATATCTACAATATATTTACCAGGCGCTTGGGCTCCCGTTTGGGTTTGGGCTCGCGGCTTGGGCTGTATGTGTGGCCCGGTTACTAACCGTTTTTTTAAACCCGGCCTACTAACGCAACCCGATCTGAAATCCTTTATCGAAAACTAACAAACGCCTCGCTGCAAAATGCAGGTTTGAAAACTCGTTTCTAACAATTTATGAAAGCTTGTAATTGGCTTCTTTTTTTTTGTGTATATTGTTTTGTGGTTTGATTAATTAATCATGCTAGATAAATCTTGCAAGTGTCGTGTCTTCAAGTTGGTCTTGACATGAGACGTGTGAAAGGACGGAACTTAATGGGGACCGGGAGGGGTTCCGGCCCCCCTAAAATTTTCAGCCACAAGTACATTTTTAATTCTTATACTTTGTAGTGTTAAGCATTATTAGTACAAATGCTAAAAGAAACTATATATTGGCCCCCCTAAAACAAATACATTATAGTTTAGCCCCTCTAATAATACTTGTCAAGTTCCGTCCCTGCGTGTGAATGTGTGATAGTTGAAGTGATTGAAAGATATATATTTCACCATTTCACACTCAGAATTAAATAGAGAATAAAAATTGAACTATCTGACATGAGACGTTTTTTTGACTTTTCTAGATAATAAATTCTAACGAAAGAAATTTTGGTTTATTTGAAATTTCTTTTACTAGTACTTTGTCTTTTCGTGTTTTTTCAAACATGGTAACGTAACTATTAAAATGCTATGATGAAAGTATAATATGGCTTTTCATTCCGTTTAGACTGATTTGGCGGCTTAAATTAATTGCATTAAGTACTCGATATTTTATCAAGACTAAATCATTAGAGTTTTTTTTCTTTTTAGGAGCCGTTTGGTTGGGGTTATAGAATCAAAGATAAGGAATCATTTTAAAAGTAAGAGCCCGTTTGGTTGTTGGGTTTTGATCCAAAGTATTGGGTTAGTATCCATAGTTTGTTGTTTGGTTCCATTTTGAAACCAAAAAATAATGCATGATGTCCAAAATCTTAATCGGCTAATTTTGGTGGGTTTCTCCACTTTGTGTCAGTGGTTTTGACATGTCTTAAATCTCAATCACATACCTTTTTCTTTATGTTTATATTTTTTTCTTTTATGTATTTTTTAAATTCAATGACTATATTTAAAATTAATTTATGATACAAATATAAATTATATTTTCTCTCTCCTAAACCCATATCAAATCTAAATCTAAATTCAAATCTTAAACCTAAACCCGTTTACACACCAAACGGGCTCTAAATGTTTTGTTAGCAAAATTTTGATGTGGTATGGAATGAATAGTTGTCATAAAATCCATAGACTCATTTCATGCTAAATAGGCGGGATTTATGATTTTATCTTCTCTCTCTAATTATTAACATATTCTCTTTCTCATTTCTTATTCACTTCCATAATTTATAAAGAATGCACAAACACAATATATAACCCAAACAAAGCTTTTGAATTTATCATACCTATTTCTATTCCAACTCATACCAAATCTCACACTCATTGTGATTCATGACAACACACCAAACGCCCCCTTAGTTATTTAAGAATAACAGCTTTATCTTTAATTGATTAATTTATAATTTTTTTAGAATGTGTAATAATAACATCGAGTAAAAGTAATACATAAAAAAGTACACTACACCCACTCTGAAAACTCAAGGGTATGTAGAATTTATATGGATTTTATACTTAGTTCAAATCCATATATATAAACCCTTGAGTTTCCGGAGTGATTGTAGTGTACTTTATCAAATTTTATTTATTTATTTTTTAAAATGTACAATTGATGTGGAAAAAAAATGTAGACACTAAATTTGAAACGAAGAAAGTATATCGTAGCTAAAGTGAATTCAGCTTTAAGAGATCAAATAAATATATATACAAGAGAGTTTGCATGAAGTATAAACATCAAATAAATGGTTTATAAGTAATCAAAAGAACTTTAAGAATAAATCTTGTGTATGACAAATGGTAACCATAGTCTGTAAATGAATCGAACGTTCAATGAACATTTCATGAATCGTTCTGTAAAAAGTTCGTTTATGTTCGTTTATTCGTTTAGTTAAATGAACGAACATGAACAAAAGTCACGTCCGTTCGTTTATGTTCGTGAACGTCCGATTATGCGTTCATTAATGTTCGTTTATGTTTATTTATTTGTTGATGTTCGTATATCATATCTTTTAATTGTATACTTTTAAACTGGTATGTTTAAATAAAACAACACTTATAAAACAAAAATATTATTCATAATTTGATAAATTTTATGTTTTTTTTACGTTCATTTATGTTCGACCGTTTATGTTCGTTTAAGGTTCGTTTAGTTTCTTAATGAACGAACATAAACGAACATGAACAACTTATTTTCTTAATAAACGAACATAGAACAAGAAAATCCGTCCGTTTAAGCGTTCATATTCGTTTATTTGTCCGGTTAAAATTAAATGAACGAACATGAATAAAGCTCCGTTCGTATTCATCCGGTTCGTTTACATCCCTAATATTTACCAATGATGTAACTCATGTAAGTGAAATTGGAGACATTGAATCTAGAAGTGACCCGTACCATGATTAGTTACAAGATAACATTTCACATCCATCATTTTTTTTCTTCACATATATGATAACGACATAACGTGTAAAGAAAACACACTCACGGCTTGTTTTTTTTTTGAACGGCAAAGATGGAATATATAAAAAAAAGACTAGCAAGACGCTAGAAACTTAAAGTACAATAGAGTCAACAAAGAGAAATACATAACATCAAAAAATGGTAAAATCCCGAGACTTTAACTGCGAGAGAATCAAAAGGATGAAAAAACTTTTGACACTCACGGCTTGTTGAAGCAACATTAGAGTACTAGGTGCAGTTGAGTCATCGGGTGGTGTCGTGGCGAAAATTGGTGTCACCTCATCATTTTTTCTAACAACACCAAAGTCCTTCACAACATCTAAAACACACATCTCTTATAACTCTCGTGTCATGGGACACTCTTTGACCCACACATACCCCACTAAAAGACAAATGCAATACACACAAAAAAGGAAAAACAGAATCATTTTGGCTGGCAATAACGGCGCAGACGGAAAAACATGAGGGTCGGTACGTTGCTAGCGTCGTCAGGTGGCGTTTTGGGGGGAAAACAGCAAGCTTGGCGCAGGGTACTCAAAGCTCTTAGACATCATCGTCACCAAAGCAACCACCTTCACGTCTGCATCACATCACATCAACATTACATTAACATCACATCAGCATTGAACACACTACAATCCAATCACTTTTTAGGTGCTATGATCATCACCAATCTCACCACTAAACCAAAAATATAAAAATACCATACTTTATATAAACATACCCCATAATATAGCTACACACACTCATAAACCGAAAAAATAATACTTAATCCGTCTCTAAATAAATGTCCACTATTGACATTCAAAGTCATTTTTCTTCAACTTTGACCTTAAATTATTTTGATTGTGTTATATTATACTTGATGTAAAATATATGAATTGATTGAATTTTAAATGTATTTTCATTGGTATAATTTTCATCAAGTATTATATAACATAAACAAAATAATTTAAGGTCAAATTCGAAGAAGATTGACTTCGAAAATCAATAGTGGACACTTATTTAGAGACGGAGAGAGTAATAAAAACACCCCATCTTCCTTTAATTCCGTTCAGCGTTGTAGACCACAACAGGCGAAAATGCATCCCCACTACAAGTCACGCGTAGTTATGTTTGGTGGTGGTGATTCATGCCGGACTATAGTGATCAGTCTTATAAGATATGGTGAAAGTTTGAAGATTTTATTTCGATATCTCCTAAGTCATACTCTCTTTGTTTTAATTTATTTGTCTACTTATGACTTTTTGAAGTTTTTTTTTTCAACTTTGACCTTATTTAATTTTTTTGTGTTATATAATACTTGATGCAAAATATATGAATAATTGGTTTTAAATGTATTTTCATTGAGATAATTTTCATTAAGTATTATATAACACAAACAAACATATTTATAGTCAAAGTTAAAAAAATAAAATTTCAAAAAAATTAAAAAAAGACAAATAAATTGAGATAGAGAGAATAGGGGGTGTTTATTTCGGCTTATATGTTGGCTTATGAGCTTATTTGATTTCGGCTTATATAACATAAGCCTTAATTTTCTAGCTTATATTGAGACTTATGAGCGTATATAAGTTGGGTTAATAGACAAAGAAGTTACTATACTTTCCCAAAAAGTTCGCCTAAGTTACTCAACTTTTATTTTGTTCACTTAGGTTACTAAACTTTTGATAAATATACACCCCCATAATTTCAATGTTAATCCGAGCAACCTGGATGTATATTTTTAGGTAAGTTAAGTAACATAAATGTCATGTTTTTACAAGTTCAATGATGTTTACGTATATTTTTGCAAGTTGAGTAACCCCAAATGTCATGTTTCATAAGTTTAGTAACCTAAGTGAACAAAATGAAAGTTTAGTAACTTAGGCGAACTTTTTGAGAAAGTATAGTAACTTCTTTGTATAATAACCCTATATAAGTTTATCGTATCGTAATAAACTTATATAAGCTCAAAAGTATCAAAATAAGCTGAAAAATTGAGATTATATAAATATAATTAAATGGCAGTGCACAGTGTCCCCAATTGTTGAATAAAAAATCAATCATGCACGTTTTCCAATGCAGGAAAAAAAATAGTATACTACGAGTATATATGAAGCCGCATAAGAAAACAACAAAATAGGGGAAAAATATTTTTAGAAATAATTTTCAAATGGCACCTTCAAATTTAACATATTTACGACTTTTTTATATAACAATTTTATTTACCAATTATGAAGCGCATATCTATCGATTTATTTCGAAAAAAATGTCGCTGAAAATATCATCGAATTGCGAACAAAACGAGCTCAATATTGAAATGCTTCTAACATGCGTACGCTTTTATAAAAATTTTTGAAGTTTAATATATATATTAAAAAAACAATTTTCAAACCTCACCCTAAAGTATAGTAAATGTTACAAACCCGAGATGCAAAAGAAAAATATTAAAAAAAAACAAATTTCAAAACGCACCTTGAACTTTAACCTATTCATGACCTTTTTATATAACAAATTTTATTTATCAATTATTGAGTCGCATCTATCGATTTATTCGGAAAAAAAAATATCGCTGAAAAGATCGTCGAATTGCGAACAAAACGAACCCAATATTAAAATGCTTCTGACATGCGTACGATTTTATAAAAAATGTTGAAATTTAATGTATATATTTACAAAAACAATTTTTTAAACGCACCTTAAA
>BQNB010096702.1:0-25558 GCA_026074375.1 Tanacetum coccineum | reverse complement strand
TGTGCAAACAAGCTAGAGCTTGTTGATAAGCTCTTTTGAGCATTTATTATCCCTGTTTTGAGCAAGGGATCAATGTAAGTCCATTTTGCCATTTTTAGCTTTATTTCTGTTTTGCTAATTGCATTTGCTTATTTAATGCTTATTTCTGCTTATGCTTTGCTTATTTATGCTTATTTAGTCTGTTGTTAGCTTATTGCATCTAGTTTATTGTTTTAATATTGTTTGATTTGAGATTTCATGAAAACTGTCCAAAAATAGCCAAGGGGTGTTTGGCACAAGCAATCTTAACATAGTTAAGACTGCTTGTGTAGCTTTTAGGTTCAAAAATAGGTTTAATAAGCTTTAATTAAGTCTTAAAAGAAGTTTTTATAAGCTCAAAGATAGATTTGTCAAGTTTAGAAGTTTGTTTTTTCAAATTCTCAATCCTGCTAGTGTAGATCCTGTCATTTAAGCAATCTGTTTTACTTTGAGTTTTTTTGTAGATAAATTAGCTTAAGTTTAGTTTAATTTTGCTTATTGAGTCAAGGTAGTAAGTTGTCTTAAGTTTTTAGTCTTTAATTTTTGCTTATTGAGTCTAATTTTTAAGTTTCAAATCTGTCACTTAAATTCCAAAAATCAAAAAAATAGTAGTATAATCTGTCATATTTAACTTCTCTTTTCTAGCTTATTTCTCAAAGTAATTTGCTTAATTTTTGCTTATTTATGTCATTAGCCTATGGTACTTTATCTGTTTTGATCTTTCAGCTTAATATCTATAGCTTATGTGTCTTAAAAGCTAGCTTGAAATCTGTCATTTATCTCATAAAGCCAAAAGACCAAGTAGGGTATGCTGTCATTTTAATAATCTTTTTCTAGCTTATAAGTTTAGCTTATGAACTAAATTTCAGCTTATTTGTGTTCTATGAGTGTTAAACTTAATCTGTTTTAGGTTTCTTAGATTTTTCTTTTAGCTTAATTGGTCTTAAATCTAGCTTAAAGTGTGTCAAAAATCTCTTAAGATGTCCTCTTTAGTTTTTTTTAGCAATCTGTCTACTTGCCTTTTTATGTTTTCAGCTTATTTCATTTTGCTTATTTCTAGTTAATAATGCTTATTAGGTCTAAGCTTTAATCTGTTTCTAGCTTATTGGTCTTTGAGTTAGCTTATTGTGTCTTATAGCTTAATCTGTCAAAAGCTAAAAAGCTCTAAAGCTTTTTAGCTATTCTGAGTTTTTTTATTGCTTATTTTTGTGCTTATTTAAGGTTTTAAGAAAAAGTCATTTTTCAAAAGTTGCTTATTTTCATGCTTAAAAGCTTTTCCAAAAATTAAAAGTGCAAAATAAAAATGTTGGGAGTATAGGGAAGTCCCAGGCTCGAACCCGGGACCTCTACCTTAACTCCCAACACTTTTAACACACATACCACAACCAACTGCGCCCTTGGGTCTTTTCTGTTAGACCCTTGGGCCAGTTTAGTTTTATACCATTTTAGCAGTTTTACTTAGTAGGCTTATATTGCTTATTTAGCAGCTTATTAGTATAGCTTATTTCTAGTTCTTATTTTTCTTAGATTAGTTATAGCTTAAAGTATTTTCAGTAATTTTCCTGGATTTTTATAAATTATTTTCATAATAAATTAAATAAAAATCAAAAAAATGTAATTCTTTTTTTTAAATTATTTTTATTCATTTAGGATTTTTAAAAATTGAATTTACATTTTTAGAGTTAAAATTTGATTTACTTGCTTACTTGTCGCGTTTTTAATTTCACGTTAACATTTTTTTAATGTTTTTTTTAGATTAGCGTACCTTTAATTTACTTTCCATTTGCTTTATTAGAATTAGAATCCAAATCCAAATCTTTTATGACATTCAAGCTCGATTCCCGACATAACCGTAAATTTCCATTCACCTCTCACCAAGGAGAACGATACCCGTGTTGATTACTAATTATTCTTTCCTAAGAATAATTTGTATGATACGTTGCTTACGTATACGTATATGTATTTTATATATTATATACATTTGAGGGTTATTTGTTTGATACGTGTTTAAAACGATCATCAAAATGGCGCCGCTGCCGGGGAGAGGTGTAGCGATTTTTACGGAATTGTTCGTGTTCGAGCCTTGAAGATTCTTTCCCCGTGAAAGTTTTTGTTTTCTTTTATATAAAAATACAAAAATATTTTACACTTTTATTCCTATTTTTCTATTAAAAATAACCGTTTGTTAATTGTCGTTTCGGCTCATCTTTAGTTAACAAACTATAAGAGAGGTATAAGGAGGGTCGATCCTACGGACTTCGACCCGAAAGGAGAAGGTTTTTAAAACGCGAACGCTTACCCGTTCCTCCGCTTCTTTGTGCGTTTTCTAGAGAGCTACCGTGCACCTTTAACTTTCGGTTACTAAAAATATTTTTCTTTCTTATTTTTATTATTTCTTTTTCTTATGTATTATTTGAAAAATCTATAAATATTCTTCTATATCCTCTTATTCGATTAATTCTTATTCTCTTAACCTTCTTATCCGACAATTCTTCAAAATGTCTTGGTTTTCATGATGCTCGTTGTGTGGAGGTCCATTTAACGGTAGAAATTGTCGGCGTTGTACCAATGTGAGTTTCAGAGACGAGTTTGTCAGTAACCCCGATCCCATTTCAATTGATGAAACACCCATATTTTCCTACCCACCTTCACAACCCCAATCATCTTCGCTCGACCAATGGCATTGTTTTTATGGGTCCGGGGCGTGTTACTTCATGAATCAACAACACAAGAGATATATAAAACGACCAAAATGTCGTTTTGAAAATGATCATAGATTTAACATATCCATTGTTTTAAAAAGCACGTAGCTTAACTTGTTTCAACTTTAATCAAATACAAAAGATTTTTCCAGCCCATTAACAGATAACAAAAGAAATGCGACAAAAAATCTTTTACTGCAAGACAATCCAAATCAAAACCACCAATGTATCGCATACGCACCTTGGCCTTATGTGATCCCCTGAAAAACAATGCTTAAAAAAACGTCACAAAATGTTGTGAATTCATAGGTTTGATAAATCATATATTGTAGGACCACAAGATTTCCCCAAGTGTATGATAATGCAACAGATGCAGATATCATATAAATGTAATTACGTTGCTCTAAGCTCATGACACTGATGCTTGACATGTATGGATGCCAAATTAATGGCCGTTTGCCCGTGGTGATGTTCTAACCCGCAACATCCTATATTCGACATGGTATATGTTCGTTTCACTGGTGATAGCTAATCACCCGAACGGGGTTGTTCAAACCCAAATAGAGATCTATTCATAACATTCGCGCTCGTAATTAACAGTTCATGATAATGGGCTCAGATTGGGTTATCGCTACTTAGGCAACATGTAATCATAATATGAAACTTAACCACTTGTGTCCAGTTGTAAAACATCGAATGTTTTTCACCCCAAAAACTTTGTGAAACAAAAGCATGTAAAACATGGGGCTATGAACTCACCTCACAAGGTAGCTCCTCCGCACTTGCTAATACGCTCAGATATAGCAAAATATACACCGTCAAATACCTAAGTAAATACGGCAAATCTCAGTCTTCCACATAAGACTATAGACTACAATTAACTATAAAATAATACTATTATTTTTAGCTCGTCATATATACTGTTATCACTTGTGTGGTAATTATATCGATTTGAAAATATTATTCAATTTACTCGTTAGTGTCTCTCGGAACTATCAGGATTCGACTAAGGATGGGTTTCGTTAATAAATGGATATTTATTAACTCGACAGTTTATACTCCGATAAACTTCGACTTTAAATATAATAATACTTTTATTATATTAAGTCCAGTCCGACAATTAAGGTATTTATAAACTCTATCTAAGTTTCATAAAGTACCCTAAAGTTCCAAGTTTGACAATTTTAAACCTTTTAATAAAGTTTGGTTAAATTACACTTTTAAAACACCTAACTTCCAAATTGTCATATATTATATAATCCTTTACTTAATAAAAATTACCTTTTTAATAAAGTATTTTAATATTTAATTCAAAAGATAGTACTTAGAGTTTGAAAAGTGTCAATTTTTTAGTCCATGACTTATAAAAATAGCCCATATTTACACTTTAAAAACCTTTCTAGTTTTTACACTTTGACCACCTTTTAGTCCCTCACTTATAAAATTATATTTTATAATCAAAACAGCCCCTTAAGTTATAGTACTGTCATAAACAGCCCTATACTTATACTTTTCAAAAATATTAAGTTTTACCCCTCAACTTTTACATATTGTCGTATTTAGTCCCTAAACTCGCAAAATTACATTTTAAGTCCGTTTAAGTCCTAAAAAGTGGCAATAGATTCTTTTCGACTTCAATAAGCTAAATAAATTTGGTAAACTTACCAACAAGCTCGAACAGGCTTATTGGGCCTATTGGGCCTTAAAACTCATTTAAAAGCCCATTAACCATAAACATAGATTTAAACTTTTAATCTCGGGTCCGGTAATTTTATTAATTCTGTTTAATTTAATAAAGACTTCTCGAAAACTCGTGGTTGGCCTTGTGGGCCGCGCTGTGGCTTATTAACTTGAATTGGTCTCGTTGGGCCCTTTATTCGGACGGATTGGTCCATATTAGGCCTAAAGCCCAATTGTTTCCATCTTTTATTCTTTTTGAAAATACACACAAACGTGCTGCCAACTTTGACCATTTGCATACATTTATACATGCGTTCATATTAGTATTTCCATCTACCTACGTTAAGATGTCATGCCTTTTCCCAAGCTTACAAATAACAAATCTTCCTAATCCATAGCCAACACATCTCTAATATTACTTAAAATCTCGTCAAGTAAACTTTTTAAGTTTTAAATTATAAAGTTACCACGTTAAACATTACGCGTTAACCTTTTAAGGAAAATCACCACACTAGTAACTATGTATATCTTTACATACGCATGCATCTAAGGTTCTTGTGGTTAACTCGACAGTTAAACCATTGTTAGTTACCAAGGACGTGACTCGTATGCCTCTTGCCATACTCATCATGCCTTGGTGGCTTAGCCAAGCTAGTACATCGTGAGTCCAAGGACTCACGTCATCCCTAACGACACCACAATGCTAGCATGGAGACGGTGCAGTAGCCTTGCAAAGGCAACCCATTCACACAAGTCACACCAGTGGACGTAAACGAGGACATGATTGGCCTTGGTCGCTAGACTTTGTGGGCAACGAAGTCACACATGGACCCATTTCTCGGTGTGCCGTTGGGGGGAAACATAGTGCACACCGTCAAGTTTCCAAACCCTAAACCTCTCTCAACCCTAGTCACGTGGTTATAATAATGCAACGAAAGAAAACTCACAATGACGGGAACGTATAGTAACTTACCACAAGGAATTGTTATCGACATTAGAGATACACAATTATCACACAGACACAACTTTGGAAAGATTTGCTTGAACCGAAACCTATACTCTTGTTTTTAACTCGAACGCCTTTTCCTATTGACTCGTTCACTCATGTTTGTATGCTACGAAACTCGTTACCCTTGGTTTTTTTTCGGTGGAAACAAAATAGAAGACAAAGGAAAAAGATGGTGCAACTGTTGGAAGATATAGAGGTACAAATGGTTTGATTTTCTTGCGCACATAAACACAAAAGAATTTATGAGAAAGAGAATTCGTATTTCTCTTTGACATGTGACCTTAGCTGTCGTACAGAAGCACAAGGAATGAAAAGCAAGTTTATTCTTCTTGTGAAAGTTGGCAATGTGTGAGACAAACATTCATTGTATAAATATGCAATTCGTCCCTTGTTCTTCTATTTGTTCCAACTATAGAAAGTCTTCATTTAGGGGGGACAAGCATGTTTTGATAAGTCATGTCTTCCTTGACTCTATATCCTAGGGTTAGTGAGGCTACACACATTAAACAATTGCTTGCCCATACTTTGGATGTGATCACTCCATGACCATAAAGAAAAGAAAAAACATGCCAGTTTTTTGGGGGGTGGGGGGGTTTTTTTATATGCATACATTTGCTACCATGATAGTGCTCTTAGGAGACATTTTTGTGTATTGGGTATAAAAGTGGGTTTTTTGTTGAATCGTAGAAAAGTATTTTGTGTTCCGGGAGTGCCCAAAGACGTAATTTAACGCGAAAACGTATACACTTTACGTATCCGATAAAAATAAAAATGAAACAAAGTTAATAATTAATCCCCCCTTAAAATCATTATATAACCCTTGCTTGATGTAAATCATTTAATTGTTTTGATGCCCGTTACATTGGAAACGTTAATTTTGGCGTACGCGATTTAACGTTAACGTTTTACAATTTCAAGAAAATGCGTAAAATACAAAAGGTACATTGCGAAATTGTTGACGTCGTCAATGACATGAAAACACAGGGTGTTATAGACTTCCCCCGTTAAACGAGCCTTGTCCTCAAGGCTTACAATGCAGCACTTGACGATGGTGTGATCTTGGCGAAGAGGTGTGGATATTTCTTCTTGAATTGGTCTTCACGCTCCCACGTATACTCAGGACCTCTCTTGGAGTTCCATCAAAACTTTGACCGAATGTGATCCGACTTCTCATCAACCGTTTAACTTGCTCGGTCCGACTATTTTCACCGGTATCCTCAACAAAATGGAGTTTTGTCGTCCAATAAGTCCATCCAACGAAACTGCTAATGGATCCGTTCGGCATGACACTTTTTCAGATTAGATACATGAAATGTATTATGGACTCTGCTCAATTCTTCGGAAGTTCAAGCTTGTAAGCCACTTCTCCAACTCTTTTCAATCACCTTAAATGTCCCAACATACCTAGGTTTAAGCTTCCCCCGATGCAAAATGCACGACCCCCTATCCAATCAAGGCGAGACCTTAAGCATGACTTTATCTCCGATTTGGAATTCCATTGGTTTACGCTTCAAGTCCCACGTAACTCTTTGTCGTCACGAGCGTCTTTGCATCACTTGCTTTATCTGAATGATTTCTTGGTTGTTTCTGGATAGTTCTGGACCGAGTATCCGAGCTGCTCCAACTTCAGTCCAACAAATAGGGTGAGCTAACACTTCGACCATAAAGTGCTTCAAATGGTGCGCCTGATTGCTAGCGTGATAAGCTATTGTATATTAGAACTCGACTAATGCAAATGGTTAACCCAACTCCTTACCAAGTCCGATTCGCACAGGCACGCAGCATATCCCGAGAGTTTTGGTTTGTCCTCTCACTTTGTGCCCGTCTGTATGTGGATGGAATGCGGTACTCAAATCCAAGTATGAACCAAAGCGCTCTGAAGTGGACCTCCCAGAAATTAGATGCGAATCTCGAGTCGACGATCGCAAATGATTGAGAACGGGTATCCCATGCCTCGTGACCACTTCCTTTAAGTATACAATTTTTTTGCAAGTTTTATCCAAAGGATCGTATTCTCTCATAGGGGTTAAGAACGCATACTTAGTAAGTTCGTTCAACGATCACGTCCAAATTGAATCATAGCCTTGAGACACTTAGGAAGCTTAGTAACAAAATCCATGGTGATTGTTTGTCCCACTCCATCCAGGAACTTAGGTTGTACCAACATCCTGAGGCCTTTGATGTTCATCCTGACCTTAGCACAGGTCAAACACTTGTTAACATAAGTGGCTTATGTCGGCTTTCATGTTGGTGGGCCATCAACCAATACAACTTCTTCATGTTTGGTACATTTTGTCAAACCCGGAGAAATAGAGTATTTTGATTATATGGATTCGTGCATGATTACAGTGTCCGCAAATCGCCATAACAAGGTACCAACTTCCTTGCCATTTAGGCACAAGAGGTTCCATCCGCACGTGTTCCAACTTTTGGATCTCTAATAGCTTCTGAAATTTTGCATTTTCAACAAACATTCCCCCAACTCTTCACTATAATGTGCTCCCGGTTTTCCTTTCGCGGCTTCGGTTTGAGCATTTAAGATCTGTTTGGGAAGATCCAAACTAATAGTCATAACCAAGGCTCGAACTCTTAGCGGTGGTTCTCGTTATTTCCTGCTTAAAGCATCAGCAACGACGTTTGCTTTCCTCGGGTGATAACGAATATCGCAATCTTTAATCAAATTTAGCAACTCTAACCAGTCGCGTTGCCTCAATGATTCAACTCTTTTTGATCTAAAAATAGTTGCAAACTCTTTGTGATCGGTGAACACCGTACACTTAGTTCCATATAAATAATGTCTCCAGATCTTAAGAGCGAACACTACTGCACCAAGTTCTAGATCATGAGTTGTATAGTTCTTCTCATGGATCTTCAACTGGCGTGATGCATAAGAAATCACTTTTTCTCTCTACATCAATACAGTGCCCAAACCCTTCTTCGAAGCGTCGCAGTATGCGATGAAATCTTCGATTCCTTCAGGTAATGCAAGGATTGGTGCACTGCACAACTTTTGCTTCAAACAGTTTAAAAGCTTCTTCTTGTTTTATCGGCCCCAACTCAAACGTACCATTTTTGAGTAACTTTAGTCATTGGTTTGGCGATCTTTGAAAACCCTTCAATGAATCTTCGGTAATACCCAGCAAGACTTAAAAATTGACGAATCTCCGTTGGTAGCTTAGGAGATGTCCAATCTTTAATGGATTCAATCTTGGCTGGATCCACATGAATTCCTTCACTATCGATCACGTGACCGAGGAACTGTACTTTGGGAATCCAAAATTCGCATTTGGAAAACTTGGCATACAACTCCTCCTTCTTAAGCTATTCTAAGGTTTGCTTAAGGTGTTCTTTATGTTCTTTCTTGTTCTTCGAATATATCAGAATATCGTCAATATTAACTTAGGTTCCTTACTTACTCTTACGAACTACTCTCTCGAATATCATGAAATTATAACGCTATTTTGACGAAAATGAGCAATGCATTGTTAGTCCTCAATTATACATGGCCTGATCAACTATGTATAATTCAGGAAGGTACCATGCCGTGCTGAGAGTAGTCACTCTAAAAACCTCTTGTTAAGGAAACAATTTTCTACTTATATCATGTTTTGTGTGCGTATTCATAGAACGCGTTTACTTTTAGAAATCGAATTAGTAACCATATCAACTAAGCAGACCTTCACTCCATCTTACTATAAAGTTGGCATCATCTTATACCAAATCCTAAGCCGCACGAGAAGCCAGACACAAATACAAATGCGCCCTAAGACAAATTCGCCATCAAATTTCTCGCCATCATAGAATTTTACTAAATCAGCGACCATTCGAAATCAACTTAATGCCTGTAGAACTTGGTAGTTTCGATGATATAATCGGTATGGATAGGTTGGCGAAATATCAAGCGATCATTGTGAGTGCCGAAGAAGAGATTTTTCGCATCCTTCTGGAGAAGAGTGGACTTGAGAATGTAACCATTATATAGTTATTCAATGACTTCCCGAAGAATTTCCTGAGGACCTATTAGCCAGGTCTTCCTCCGACTCGACGAAGTGAGTTTCAAATTGATTTGGTACCTGGTGCTGCACCTGTAGCACGGGCACCTTATCGATTGGCGCCTTCCGAGATGAAAGAGTTATTTGGGCAACTGAAAGAGCTGTCCGACAAAGGCTTTATAAGACCCAGTTATCTGTAACACCCCCAAATTGGGTCGCAGCGGAATATGGGTCCGGGGCGTGTTACTTCATGAATCAACAACACAAGAGATATATAGAACGACCAAAAAGTCGTTTGAAAACGATACATTTGAATTTTAAAACATAGTCATTGTTACAAAAGCCCGTAGCTTAACTTTGTTCACTTAATCAAATACCAAATGATTTTTCAGGCCCCATAAACCTGATAACAAAATGAAATGCGACAAAATCTTTAATGCAAGACATCCAAATCAAAACCACCAATGTATCCATCGCACCTTGTGCTTATTGATCCCCTGAAAAACATTGCTTTAAAACGTCAACAATATGTTGGTGAATTCATAGGTTTGATAAATCATATATTGTAGGACCACAAGATTTCCCCAAGTGTATGATAATGCAACAGATGCAGATATCATATAAATGTAATTACGTTGCTCTAACAGGAGATAAGCTACATGACACGATGCTCGAACATGTATGGATGCCAAATTAATGGCCGTTTGCCCGTTGGTGATGTTCTAACCCGCAACATCCTATATTCGACATGGTATACGTTCGTTTCACTGGTGATAGCTAATCACCCGAACGGGGTTGTCAAACCCAATAGATCTATTAATAACATTCGCGCTCACAATTAACAGTTCATGATAATGGGCTCAGATATGGGTTATCGCTACTTAGGCAACACGTAATCATAACATGAAACTTAACCACTTGTGTCCAATTGTAAAGCATTGCATGTTTTTCACCCCAAAAACTTTGTGAAACAAAAGCATGTAAAACATGGGGCTATGAACTCACCTCACAAGGTAGCTCCTCCGCACTTGCTAATACGCTCAGATATAGCAAAATATACACCGTCAAATACCTAAGTAAATACGGCAAATCTCAGTCTTCCACATAAGACTATAGACTACAATTAACTATAAAATAATACTATTATTTTTAGCTCGTCATATATACTGTTATCACTTGTGTGGTAATTATATCGATTTGAAAATATTATTCAATTTACTCGTTGGCTCTCGGATAAGGATTCGACTAAGGATGGGTTTCGTTAATAAATGGATATTTATTAACTCGACAGTTTATACTCCGATAAACTTCGACTTTAAATATAATAATACTTTTATTATATTAAGTCCAGTCCGACAATTAAGGTATTTATAAACTCTATCTAAGTTTCATAAAGTACCCTAAAGTTCCAAGTTTGACAATTTTAAACCTTTTAAATAATAGTTTGTTAAATTACACTTTTAAAAAACCCTAACTTTCCAAATTGTCATATTTAATCCTTTACTTTATAAAAATTACCTTTTTAATAAAGTATTTAATATTTAATTCAAAAGTAGTACTTAAGTTTGAAAAGTGTCAATTTTTAGTCCTTGGACTTATAAAAATCCATATTTACACTTTAAACCTTCTAGTTTACACTTTGACACTTTTAGTCCCTCAATTTATAAAATTATATTTTATAATCAAAACAGCCCCTTAAGTTATAGTACTGTCATAAACAGCCCCTATACTTATACTTTTCAAAAAATATTAAGTTTTACCCCTCAACTTTTTACATATTGTCGTATATAGTCCCTAACCTCGCAAAAATTACATATTAAGTCCGTTTAAGTCCCTAAAATAGTGCAATAGATTCTTTTCGACTTCACTAAGCTAAATATATTTGGTAACTTACCAACAAGCTCGAACAGCTTATGGGCCTATTGTGCCTAAAACTCATATTTTAAAAGCCCTATTAAACTAATTACCATAACATAGATTTAAACTTTTAATCTCGGTCCGTAAATTTTATTAATCTGTTTAATTATTAAAGACCTCGAAAACTCGTGTTGGGCCCTTGTTGGGCCGCGTTGGCTTATTAACTTGAATTGGTCTCGTTGGGCCCTTTATTCGGATGGATTGGTCCATATTAGGCCTAAAGCCCAATTGTTTCCATCTTTTATTCTTTTTGAAAATACACACAAACGTGCTGCCAACTTTGACCATTTGCATACATTTATACATGCGTTCATATTAGTATTTCCATCTACGTTAAGTATGTCATGCATTTCCCAAGCTTACAGAATTAACATATTCTTCTAATCCTATAAGCCAACGACTCGTCAATATTACTTAAAGTCTTGTCAATAACTTTTTAGATTTAAATATAAGTTACCGTTAAAACATTACGCGTTATACCCGTTTAAGGAAAATCACCACACTATTAACAATGTATATCTTTTACCATACGCATGCATCTATGTTCTGTGTGTTAACCTTCGACAGTTAAACCATTGTTAGTTACCAAGGACGTGACTCGTATGCCTCTTGCCATACTCGTCATGCCTTGGTGGCTTAGCCAAGCTAGTACATCGTGAGTCCAAGGACTCACGTCATCCCTAACGACACCACAATGCTAGCATGGACGGCGTGCATGCCTTGCATGGCAACCCATTCACGTCTCAAGTGACGTAACGAGGACATGATTGGCCTTGGGTCGCTAGACATTTGTGGGCAACGAAGTCACACATGGCACACCCCATGTTCTCGTGTGCCGTGACATAGTCACACGTCAAGTTCCAAACCCTTAACCTCTCGCAACCCTAGTCACGTGGGTATATATTGCAACGAAAGAAAATCACAAGGACGGGAACGTTAAGTAACTTACCACGAGGATTTTGTGTATCGACTTAGAGATACACAATGATCACGACACAAGCTTTGGAAAGATTTGCTTGAACCGAAACCTTACTCTTGTTTAACTCGAACCCTTTTCCTTATGACTCGTCACTCTTGTTTGTATGCTTCGAACTCGTTACCCTTGGGTTTCGTTAGAAACAAAATAGAAGAATAAGGAAAAGATGGTGCACTGTTGGAAGAATAGAGGTACAAATGGTTTGAGGTTTTCTTGCGCACATATACACAAAAGGAATAAAGAGAAAGAGATTCCGTATTCTCTTTGACATTGTTACCCATGCTGCGTACAGAAGCACAAGAGGAAAGAAAAAGTAATTTTCTATTGTGAATACTTGTTGATTACCATTCACTCAAGGTGAGTTCGTAGCCCCTTTTTCTACTACTTGCTTTATTAAATACGGGGGAGATTACATGCTTGATTTCTTTGGACACAAGTGTTTTCAAAACTGTATGCTATTTCCTGATTACATTATTGCCTAAGTTACCGTATTGCCATTTAAGTCCCCTTTTATCATGAACCGTTAAATACCTGCTGGGTATATGCTAGTGTTATGGATAGATCTATCGAGACTGACCATCCCCGTCTGGGATGTGGTTTCTAGTTGACCATTGACGCATTTTACATTTGAAGAAAATTCATAGAATGTTTGGCAACATCTGTATTGAGAAAATTCGTAGGATGTTTTTGTAACATCTGTATCCGTGTTGGGGCACAAACCTCGAGTACTGGTTTGTTTATAGTTTATTACGTTAAGGTTCGGTGTCATGAGCTTAGGGCAATAATACAAAGTGTTGGACTATCGAATGTGTTTCATAGTCTACTATTACTTAAATCTTGTGGTCCACGCTATTTCCTGATAAACCTATGAATTCACTCAACAATTTTGTTAACGTTTTGGCATGTTTTAATCTCAGGTGCTGAGGTATAAGCTTGGATGGGAGCCGTGACGGATATATATTAGAGGGATTCTGATTTCTTAAATTCAATGAAACTTTTGTCTTATAAAATCTTAATGACTTTTTAACAAAACTATGGGACCTAACGTGAAAACTCTGATCTTTTGTAATGACATCGAATGAAACTTATTTTTAACGTCCATTTAAGGTCGTTTTCTATATCTTGATTTTTGTACTTTGACGTAGCACCCCATTGTTACCTTTCCGCTGCGACCTGATTTTGGGGGTGTTACAGATTGGTAATAGAGCTAAGGTTATAGTGAACTGGGTCATTTTTCAAAACCTAGTCTATAACCAAAAAGTTTAAAGATTTTCTTTTCTTTCATTTTTAAAATGCAGAATCCTTCATCGCTTATCCGATATCCATGCGCGTGTATTCCCCGATCCTTACTTTTCCGATTATCATGATTGCATTATATAATCTTATATATATAATACTTGGTTTAAATTCGATCTCTTACGTCTATCTTTTGACATATCAGTATCTATTTCTATCGGTCAATTATATAAATATTGACCATTCTGATTAAATTATGATTATTTATATCACTTTTCTATTTCCTTTTCTCTCTTATTATCACGTGCCATGACTTTGCATACCTTTACAAATTCTTAACGAATTGTGTACTTGCGTGGCTAGAATCATGCCGCCTAGGAGATTTAAGAAGAAATCTGTTAAGAGGATAGTGGAAAAGCGTGTGGCCAAAGCTATTAAAGAATATGAAAAGACAAGAGGTTTTTGTTATAATTCTAAGACTAATTTGGACCAAGTTTGTCCATACTCTTTTTGCATAGATTTGATATCTAAAGATGATCTACTTAGTAAAGATTATAGGATTGTACTCGTTTGAGTGAGCCATGAGCACAATCTCTTCTTTCTTAGAGTCATCTCCACTATCGCTCTGACTCTTCCCGACAACGTAAAGGCCTTTTGATCACCGGAAGAGTTTTTGGAGGCATTACTAATGAAGTGCATCTTGGACCACCACACTTGAAGCATCTTTGATCTTCCTTTTTATCTTCCTTGATTTTTTAGAAGTTCCTTTTGTCGTCATAGGGTTGTCGGATAAACTTGCCTCTTCTTCTAAAGAATTTCTTGAAATCCCTTACGGCCATTGCATATTCCTCATCATTGCTATCTGAGGATGATATATCATCATCGCTCAAGACTTGTCTTGCTTTAAGTGTGAGAGACTTGTATTTTTCTTTCTTGTTCTTTGCAATCTCCAAGTCCTTCTCAAGAACTACTTCATAGACTTTGAGGTTGTCAACATGTTCGTCTAGAGATAGCTTGACAAGCTTTGGTTTCTTCTATCGCCGTTACCTTTGGTCGACATTTTGTATGGGTGAGCCCTCAAGAATTTTACTACATGGTTCACGACTTGAAAAAGATTCATCAAGTGCTTTAAGAGGAAGATATTTAATGGTATTTATCTAGAATAAGGCACTATCATTGGTTTCTTCGTCGGATAAATTGTAATACTCCTAATATTTTTGAACAATAAAGATCTATTTTTATTACCTTTAATTGTTTGTTACCTTTGTATGAGTAGTTATTAAGAAATCCCAAATATTTTGAGCGGTGTCATTCATGGAAAATTCTTTCATATTCTTTTTTTAGGTAAAGCATTGTATAGAGCCATTTAAGCTTCATCCATTTTTTGAAAGCATTTTCTTTTGATTTTCATCAAAAGGGGGGGTTTTTTCATTATGGTGTAACAAACATCCTTGCCATCTTTGTTTTGATGGTAGGTTTGACTGTTTAACATTAGCTATGATATACCAAAGATAATATCCTTAGACTTCACGTAAGTTTCAAAACGGTTTTTCCAATATATAAAACAATTTGCCTCGAAGAGAGGTGGTCGTTGCATAGATTGACCTTCTTTGTAGTTTTCCGAATCCATAATCGTTTAAAGATTTAAAATACAATTTATTTTAAAACTTTGGTAACCTAGCTCTTGATGCCAATTGTGAAAAATAGAAAGGGGGTTGAATAGTTTTCTAAATTTTTGACCTTTTAAAACTTGTAAAACACTTTGTTTAAACTTTTTAGTGAAAGTGTTCTAGATCATTGATGCTTGATAATTAAAAAGCTTAAGAGATGTAAAAGTAAAGAGAGGAAAAAGAGTGTAGAAAGATTCACCGGGACACAAGTTTATTTATAGTTGGCTTGGCTACAAGGGACAATTCATTGCCATACTCCACTCCCCGAGTCACTTCTATCTCGAGAGTTTGTTTTAAACATACTAGTCACCGGCTCCTTTCACTTGGCAGAGAAGCCTTCACAACGCTGGTACACTTTTATAGGTTACAAAGATGATCACCGAATTTCTCACATACGAAGAATCGATGATAACACAACTACACTTGATGTACAACTAACAATACAACAATTAATCACAGCAAGATGATCTTTTGAAAGAAGTAAGAAGAAGAATCAAGATCAAGACACTTTTGATGCGTGCTTGAAACTTTCGCGTATTTGGCAATTCCTTTCTTGAAGTGAATTACCTACACAAGAATTAGAAGAAGAGATGCTAGAGAGAGAGAGAGATCAGTTGATTAGAGAGAAGATTAGATGAGAAAGGTGTGTGAAAACATGAGAAATGGCTTGGTATTTATAGCCAAAAAATTTACTGTAGGCCGGTTCTTCCGGTGCTGTTGACAAAGGGCACCGGCTTGCAAAACTAAGGGCACCGGAATACAGTAACAAAATCCGAATTTTGATTTGCAAAATCTTGAGATATCTTGTGTAATCTTATGAGATTTTCCTTGGATTTGTTGTATTTGATTATATACTAAATGAGAAAATAAGTGTAAGATGATTTTGTGTAAAGTTAGGGTTTTAAAAGAATTTGTATGCTTTTTCAAGTTGCATGTGTTTTTCTACAAAGATGGGAGATAGTAAAGAAATCATTTGCATGTGTTTTTCTACAAAGATGGGAGATAGTAAAGAAATCATGTTTGTGAGATAATAAGAGGTTTGTTATGTTTTATCATTAATAAAACCTTAGTCTAAGTTGATTGTAAAACATTTTGTTTAAAACCGGTTTATTTTTATTAACAAACTTTATATAATTGATTGAATAAATAAAGTTACTTTGGTTTTTGCGATTTTTAGTTTAAATCTCTTCGTAGAGATTCCTTCTGGTGAAAGTAAGGTACACATCGAGGTTTTATCAGTGTTGTGGGGAAATAGACCACTACCTCTTGCCGGCTCACAACCGATGTGGCAGTTGTTAAAAGACCACAGGACTTGAAATTTGGCTAATGATAATAATAATAATTATGTGATAAACCAAAGCTGAAATAAGACTTCTGGATCATGGTCGGCTCGCATACCGATGTGACAGTCGTTTAAAGGGTGGAGGAACAATAATCCGAGACTGATAAAAGTTTGCTGCATCTTGCCGGCTCACAACCGATGTTGCAGCCTTCAAAAAGGTCGAGGATCACCGAGGTCGAAATAAGACTCCTTGACCATGGTCGGCTCGCATACCGATGTGGTAGTTGTTTAAAGGACCGAGGTTTAATAATGTTGCAATAATAATAATAATAAAGCTAAATTTCGACTCCGGGGTTATCTAAAAAGGATAACCCCTAAATCGTGCGAAATTATAACTATAATGTAGACCTTATTCTCACCACATCGTCTCTTTAGGAAAGGATTTCAAACTAATTGTGGTCTAAACCGGGTTTACATTATGTGAATAAGAATTTAATATATTTTTCACTAATAATAATAATAAAATCTTTAGAGGATTAAGGAATAAGGGAGCAGATAGTAGCTATGCATTCACAATTAGCATTTATGAGTAGTGTTAGCATCTTAACTTGTATTTAACAATAATTTTGTTTTTAAGCTTGGTTTGGGTGGGTGAAAAATCAAGGACGATGAATTTATCCTTTTATTGTTTCTTGCTCCATGAAGTATGTTATGAATGAATGATAATAATAAATGCATAAAAATGGTAAAACATGGCGTTTCATAACTATTGATTTCTCAATCCCCTTAGATGAGCACTTAGCTACTTTTCGAGGTGATTAGTTTAGGGGGATTGGAATTTTTGGTTTTAAGCGTGTATTTATAATATTGTGTGAGGACACGACAATAGCTTAGTATGAGGGATTTTGGTATGTGCTTAAATACACATACCTTTTACCCAATAAAACAAGCTAAAAAGACCAATAATGACCAATAATATATGAAAAATACATTGTATTCGTTTGTATTGTAAATTGTGTCTTGCAGGTACAGATATTAATTAAAAGGACAAAAACAATGGTAAAACGGACAAAACCGAGAACGAGAATGGAAAGAACGTGAGAAATCAAAGCTGAAGGCGTATTTATCTTTAATGGGCCAACCCGTACCCATTTTAATGGGCCGGGTCAGCCCATTAAGATATTTTACTTACTAAACCTAAACCTTAAAACCTTAAACCCATTTATAAACTTAAAGTCCAAATCCATTTATCCTAACCTATTTCTGGCCCAAGAGAAGCCCAAGTCTAAACCCGGTCAATCCTACTATTATAAGAAAAGTCAAATGTACTGTATATCTTTTTCACCCATTCTCCCTCCCTCTATTTTTTACACACAACACACGCATGTAAAAGCTCATTCACCTAATCACACACATGCGTATGTTTCTAGAAGCCTTATCCCTGACACCCTCTGACAATCACATAGCCACGTTGGCAATCCCAAGCACTATGATTGGTGGAAGGGACGTGGAAGAAATCAAGGGCTGTGATTGATTGATCTAAAGGCGGTTATGATTTAAGGGTTGAGATGACATGGATTGAAGACGCTCCTCCTAGAACCTTCTTCTTCAAGCTATAAATAAAGGGGCAAACTCACACAGATGGATCATCTAGAGTAGCTTAGAAGTAGGAGTAGTGTAGGTAGCTTAATTTTAGCTTATTTCTTTTCAGCTTATTTCATTGTATTTTCTTTCAAAGCTTTGTAACTCTTTTAGTATTAATAAAATTCAGTTTTCATTTAAACTTGTGCTTAAATTCTGTTTTACTTTTATGAAATTTCAGCTTATAATGTGCTTAGACATCACTTAAGATACAATAAGCTCTACTTACTGTCTAAGCTACTTTACTCTAAATTTCACCCTCAAAATTACCTCAGCTTTTTATTGGAAGATAAGCCGGATTTAGATGGGCTTATGGAACCTTACTAGCTTGTGCAAACAAGCTAGAGCTTGTAGATTTAGGCTCTTAAGAGTATTTTAAATCCCTGTTTAGCTGGGATAAAGGTACATCTCTTATTTTCCTGCTTTAGCTTATTTACTCATTCAACTTATTGCGTGCTTATTTCTGCTTATAATCTGCTTATTTGAGTTCATTCAGTCTTTAGTTTGCTTATTGCATTTAGCTTTTAGTTCTGTTTAAGTTTAATGTAAGTTTTCAGTTAATCTTTCCAATTAGTAGTTTAAAATGCTTTTTAGTTTAGCTTATTAAAAAGTGCTTATTGGTCCTAAAATTTTGCTTATTTTTAATTATTATGCTTAGTTAATGATCTGTTATCTTAAATTAGGCCTTTTAAGAATCTGTTTGAGTTTAAAAACTGATTTTAAGATTTTAAAGGGGTGTTTGGCATAAGCAGTTTTAACTTAAGGTAAGACTGCTTGTGCAGCTTTTAGGTTACAAATCAAACTTAATAAGCTCTAATTGAGTCTCCTATGTAGTTTTCATAAGCCTAGGATTAGTTTTGATAAATTTAGTAGGTGGTTTTATCTTATGTTCAAGTCTGCTAGTACAAATAAGTTTTCAAATGGCCTTTTATAAGTATGTCTTAAAAGCTCAACTTGAAGTGTGTTTTTTGTGTTAAAATCTAATTCTATTTACCTCATTATGAATCTGTTTTAAAACTTAGGATTAGACTTTTGAATATCTTGGTTCAAAAGCAGTAAGTTTAGTCTTAAATTTTCTTAAAATGTCATCTTATGCAGATTGATTGAGGGTAGGCTTTAGCTTATCCTTAAGCTATTTTGATTGTTATTAGCTTATTATAACCTGATCTTTATTTGTTTTTAGTTTTTTTCCTTTTTACTTTGCTTATTGAGTCTTTGTTTAAGGTGTAAATCTGTCTCTTAATCTTTGAAAAAGCCAAAAACATGAATGTGCCTGCCATTTTTCATTAGTCCTTTTTAGCTTATTTTGTCTACTCATTTTTAGTCTTAAGTGCTTATTAGGTGTAGCTGTTAGTCTGTTTTTAGCTTATTTGATTTTCTAAGTGCTATTTGAGTCCTTAATGTCCAAACAATCTTAGCTTAATGTCATTTTGCTTAAATCCCAAACTGTCTCTTTAAGCTGTCTTTTCTAACTTATTTATAAGCTTTAGTCCATAAGTCCAGTTATTAAAGTTGCTTATTTTTACTTGTTTTATAGTAGTTTAGTGTATTAATTGTTTCCAACTTTTCGCTTTTTCTTAGTAGATGAGCCGTGTGTGTGTGTTTAGCTTTAAGAAGTGTAATGTCCTTATGGGTATTTGTTTTAAGTAATCTGGTCTTTGGCTTGTAAAAGTGCTTTGTAGTTTTTTTTGTCTAATCTTGTTTAGTCTTAAGTTGCTTATTGTGTAGGTGTTAGTTGTTTTAGTCTTATTCTTGATTTTCTAAGTGCTTTTGAGTCCTTAATGTCCAAACAATCTTAGCTTAATGTCATTTTGCTTAATCACCCAAACTGTCTCTTTAAGATGTGAGCCTCTACTAACTATTTATAAGCTTTAGTCATAAGGTCCAGTTTATTAAAAGGTGCTTATTTTTACTTGTTTTTGGATTGATGTAATTAATACTTTTTATATAAATAAATATATAATACTTATATATTTTCTTTATAATAAGGATAATTATCAAGAAAGTCATTGGAACGGAAGTAGTATATGATGTTCACTGGTCGTAGTCCAACGAGGAGTTGAATTGAAAGTCGAGAGTCGTGTTTGATATTGATGTTTGAATGAAAAAGGTATTGGATTTCGTTTTTCTAATTAAAATGAAAAAAAAAAAACGATAAGGGAAACCTAAAATCGAAAGCTAAATGATTTTAAACCTAAAACGGGAACGGGACACGGTAAAATCGCAGTTTAAAAAAACTAAATTTCAAAAACTAAGACCTAAAATGATTTTTTAGGTTGTCTAATTTAAAAAATAAACTGAATTAAATGAAAAATTAAAGAAAATTTAAACGAGAATGTTTATAGTTGAAAAGCGAATTAAACGAGAACGGGGATCGAATTGTCTCTTTAGAAAAGTGAAATTTTTGCATAAAAATCAATCCTACGAAAGTTTTCTATTTTTCCTCAGTGAAGGAATGATAAATAAAATTTTGTAAAAAGATTTTATTTTTTTTGCAAATTTTTTATAATTTTTTATGAATTAAAAAGATTTTAAAGAAGATAAAGATTAAAATAGTAAATTAAATGAAAAATCTGAAAAAATATAGGAAAGTAGTTGAGGATGTGGTTATAGGAAAAATAAAGTGGAAAAGATAGCTTATAATTTATGCTGTAAATAAGCAAACGAGCTTATTAGCTAAAGGAAGGAAAATGACTATAGGTGTATTTGCATGGAAGGTTGGATGAGTTAATGGAGCCTAAGTGGTTTATTGGGGTGTGAGTGTGGGACGTTTGTTATAAAGGGTGAGGTCCAGGGTACGAGCATGGGCCTCGCTCTTTTTTTTAAAAACTTTTTTTTCTTTTAAACACGAGCTCGCACACAGCATCCCCAAAAAATTAAAAAGCACACAAAAATTAGCCAACTAATAAAAAGCAATTTTTTACACAAAATCACATTACGCTGGGAAAATAACACAAAGGAAGGGGGCAAACTACTTATTTTAACTAGCTTACACTAAGCTAATATTATGCTGTGATGGGCTATTTTAAAGGAAAAAAAACAAATGAAATCTAAAATATGACAAGAAGGACAAAGCATATTACTAATAAGCAAGACCACACAAAAATTAAGCAATAAAGAATAAGCAAATAGCAGAAAAACGTAAGCTAAAAAAGAAAGGCAGATTATACTAGTAAATTTACACTAAGGCAAAGTTAGGCTAAATTAAAGGCTATTTTATGGGACTAAAATAAGTCAGGGCAATATTAGTAAAAGCAAAACAAGTGGGTATTCTTCCTAATAAGTAGAAAGAACAAAAATAAGCTAATAAATAGACAGAAAGCAGAATCCTAAATAAGTATAGCTAACATCAGCTTTACAAAAAAAACAGTCAAAGGGTTCTACTTTTGTTAAAATAGAGCAAATGAGGGGTCCTTAGGGTTAAGGCTGCTCAGGGCTTAAGCGTGGGGCATAAGGGCCTTTTAGAAATGCAAAACAACAAGGAATTTTGAATAAAGAATAAGCAAGAAAAGGGCTATCAAATTGGACTTTTGCACCCTGGGGGACGCTTTACAAGGAAAAAAAGAGTGTTGGTAAAAGCAGGCTTGTTATAAGCTTCAAAATTAAGCTCCAAACTAAAAATAAAGTTAAAATAGTGAAGAATACCTTAAATGAGCTTTATTGACTCTAATTTCAAAGTCTAAAAAAAAACAATTTAAAGCTGTTGAAATTTGGAAATTGAAATGGTGGGTAGCGGTGGCAGTTTCACACTTCAAGTTTGACTTAGAATAAAAAAAAAATTGACAGCTCGACTAAAACAATAATGAGCCAAAAGACACTTACCTAATGCATTAATATTCAAAAGTGACTGGTAATCAAGACTAAAAAAAACTCTTAATCTAACAAGCATCTGAAACTGTTTAGGTCCACAGTTTTCAAGGACCTATTAGACAAAAAACTTAAACAGAAATTTTAAGATTTCAAACCATCTAAAATAGATGATAGAAATCTGACTAAATATAAAGTTAACAGGACTCCCAAGTGACCCAATGTTTCTTTCACAAATTTACCGTTTGACTTGTTTTGCCAAAAAAATTGTGTAGTTTTTAAAAACCAAATTTTAAGCTTTTAAAGGTTGAATTAAGCACAAAAGATTCAAAATACAAGATAAAAAGCTGTGTCAAGGTTAAGCAATAAAAGCAAAAAGAAAAGCAGATTAAGCACTTAAATAAGCAAAGGTAAAATAAGCAGTTTATTAAGTAATTAAATGACAATTTTGCATAAAAACTTAATTAAGGGGAAAATAAGCATAAACAAAGTTCATAGGCACTAAACAAACAATAAAATAAGAACAATAAAAACAAATAAGCGAATATAAGTGTATGAACAGTAAGATTGCAATAAAAAAAATGATCCTTACAAGGGTACAATGCTTAAGGCAGAACTATAGCTTTCAAAGGCTTAAAAAACAACCTAAGTGCTTACCTTAAGCTCATAAAACCAAAGGCCATCCTTAATATACCTTACTCCAAGCTTCTTCTCTTTTTTATATTTTTTGAGATTTTTTTGGTTTTTGATATTTTTTGACAGTAAAAATGAAAGTAGCTGCTTATATAATCTCTAATGACTAAACAGGCTTATTAAAGTACCAAAAAACAAAGTATTTAAACAGACATGATATTAAAAATGACAAGCATTTTAAAGAAAAACAAATAAATGGCATAAATTAAAGAACAAGTATTTAAAAACAGGATGTTTAAATGACAATTAATTAAAAAGACAATATAAGAATGGAACAAATATTTGATTACAAGATTTTGCCTTGAAATAAAAAATTTGACACCCCCCTCAGTGAGAGACATAAGGATCTTTTTATACTAAACTTGTCTTCAGCTGTGTTTCTTATAGATCAGATTTGTTGGTGTTTTATTGTGTGAAAGGGATAAACAAAGTTATCTGGCTTTATTTTTCCTGGAGCCCAACAAAAGTCATTCACAGCCTTCAATTTATTCGCCAGGGCAACAGCGGATTTGCCAGCTTGTCATCACGGGATTGCCAGCTTGTCACGAGGCCATGTGAGTGTGGGGATAGTGGTGGTGATGGTTTTGGATGGTTATGGCAGGTTATAAACCAAAAAGACAGTGAATAGTATTTTAATGACGTTTGGCGGGAAGTGAGATGTATAAAAGGCACAGGGGTGAAAGTTTGGATGTGTGGCACAAATGGTCCCTCAATTGTATATATGTTGTTGTAAGAAAGGTCGTTGCATTGTTTTAACTTTGGGAGTTAGCCAGGTTTAGCCCTCAAGGGTTATAAGTGTGATTGCAAAATTAGTCCTTGGCATGTATAACTTTAAGGAAGTGGCAGTTTAAGCCCCTCAAGTTATAGTTGGGCTTTTAGTCTTTGTGTAACTAGCTTAATGGGCTGACCCAGCCCATTAGATGGGTTCGGGTGGGCCCATTAAGTATTCTTTGATCACGGCTTCGGCTTTTGACCGTCGACTTTTCGGGGTTGACTTTGACTTTCTTGGACTTTGGCTTTGATTTAACTTTGGCTTCTCCACGCTTTTCTATTCCGTGCTTGGTTTTTTTGTTTTTGGCTTGGTTTTTCGTCCTTTTGTCGGATATCCGTTTTCTGCACAATACAAATGAAAACATACAAATACAATGTATTTTTGGTACGTTTTTGGTCATTTAAGTCTGGTTTTAATTCAAAATGGTATGTGTAATTAAGCACATACCAAAATCCCCCATACTAAACTATTGCATGTCCTCACGCAATGCTATGAAGTAAGCACTTAGAAAACTAAGAATCTCGATCCCCCTCGACTAATAACCTCGAAAAGTAGCTAAGTGTTCATCAAGGGGAATTAAAGAAATCAATAGCTTTGAAAAGCCCCGTCTTTACCATTTTTAAAATATTTACTCTTATTCCTACACATATTTTTGTATTTTTCATTTCAAGTAACTAACTAACCTATTTGACTTTCGTTATTTTATAACTTTAAGGGATCATAGAACAAGATGCATTTCGATCCGAGAATGCCCCAAAAAGGATAAATTCATCGTCCCCGACTTTTCACTTGCTCCAAACCAAGCTTAAAACGAAATCACAGTTAAACATAAGTTAAGATGCTAACACTACTCATATTTGCAACTTGTGAACTTTTCACTCCCGACAATTATTATATCTTAGGTGTATGTGCTATTTTGAATTTCAACTTTGGATCAATGTTTTGCAAAATTCTATGATTCACGTTCCACCCGAGAATAATGAGTTTGAAGGCGAGATCATCCCATGTAGCGACTTTCGTCTTGGCACATCCCAACCTTGCGGCTAAGTAACCAGGCTTTTGACACCTCACAGAGACTAGTATCGGGACTCATGGACCTTTGGTTTCAAAAACTCTCAGGTTTCTCGTATACACATAGCTTATAAAATAGAATAGTCAAAGTTCAAAAGCATTTAACAAAAAGAGATCTTACATTTATTAATTCACACTTAATATTAAACACTTATGCAATTGTAACCTTCGAACTTTTAGAAGGCTGCAACATCGGTTGTGAGTCGGCAAGATGCATCAAACTTTTATCAGTCTCGGATTATATTTATTATATTTTTTCCATTTTTCATCATTTCTCATCATTTTTTTTGATATAGAGAAGATTTATTTTTGACAAATCCAAGTATAAATTTGAACTAAGGCTAAATTTTTTGCTATATACTACATAAAAATTGTTGATTTAAGTTTAATCTCCAAAAATAGCACGTATATTAATCAGGTTAAGAGCTTATGGGAGAATAAGTGACAAATTACACACATGAGCTCTTGAGATTTCCAAATAATCCTTGTTTAGCATCCAACTCATATTTAACTCTATCATTTTTCTTTCTACGCAACCCGCGAACGCTTAGTCTAAAAGTTAAGGAACAAGCTAGAGCTCAAAATGCTCGATCGAGTCAAAATTTACTCTTATTCTACCCAGCAGGAAAGTCAAAATTGTGACAAAACACTTATTTTATTTTTGAAAATTTTTAAATTTTTTCATTTTTTTTGGTATTTTTCAAAAATTTTGGTGGTAAAACGGGATTACGTGAAAACAACGAATGCAGGAATAATCAAATCAAAGATCCCCCCATACTCAGACTAAACATTGTCCTCAATGTTTAATGAAGGGTCTCTACATAAATCCTAAGCCGTTTATTAAGTATGCTTAAAGATAAATGTTAGTCGATAAGATTTGGATATCGGATTCCCAAAATGAAGCTGAGAATTTGAAGCTCGAGTGAACTAAGGACAAAACCATGAGCACGAGAGGCTTCAAAATCCGAGGCAATCCTGGACATACAAAAAAACACAAAATACGAGAAAGGAAGAGGCGAGCCTCCTCACAACACACTTATTCATTAATAAAACAATAAGGATAAGCATGGGTTGCCCCCTACGAAGCGCTTA
>BQNB010096701.1:6545-25558 GCA_026074375.1 Tanacetum coccineum | reverse complement strand
TTATAAGCTAAAATCTAATTTTAAAAAGCTAGACTAGTTACTATTGTTTTTGGTTTTTTTAAGGATTTTTAAAAACGTTAGAAGCTAACGTACTCTAGTAATTAAGCTAGAAATTGAAAACTAACTTTTAAACTAACTAGTCTTATACCTAAACTATGAGCCTACTTAATTTTAAAACCTAAAACTTAATTAAACTAGCTTAAATGAAAATGAAAAGAGAAATAGTAGTAACAGCAGTTACTACTGCTGATGTAATTGACCAAAGATACAAAACCAATTTGCAGGTTACCTTTAAGGGTAAACCTGCATTAGACACTCAAAGGGAGTGTGTTTAAACTCAACACAAACAAGATCCAAGCTCAATGAGGCTTGGATCAAATTTTTAACAAGCAAAGGAAAAGGGAAAATTCCCCTGGTGCAGGAACAAAATGATTAAGCCTCAAAATGATATTAAGCTTAAACTAATCCTACAAACCTGTTCAAAACCTAATCAAATATGAATATCAAACTAAACAAAATAAATTGCACAATTTAGTTTTACTTTAAGAGGTCAAACTGCATTAATCCAAACACCCCTTTAACTATACTTATAACCATTTAAGCTTATGAAATGAAAATCTATTGAACCAATCTTAGATACCAGATAATAACTAGCTTATAATAAGACTAATAAGCATAAACCTATAAGCTAATAAGCCAGAAACCAACAAGCTACACTAATCTACTTAATTTTGGTTTTTAATGACAGTTTATAACAGATAAGTAAAAACTAAGATTAAGACTATGAAACTAAGAACTAACAGCATTAAACATATTAAGCATATATAAGCTGAAACTAACAAGAATAAGCAAGTTAAGCAGTTATTAAACTAAGAAATTAAGACATAAAGCTAAATAAGAAACTTACTTAAGCCTTAGCTAAACAAAGGCTATATTAAGCTCAAATGAGCATCAACAGCTCTAGCTTATCCTTATGGATAAGCTAGTAAAGTCCTTAGAAGCTCTTCCATAGCTAGCTTCCCTTCCATAAGCTCAAAGTCCAATAAGTCAAGGTTATTTAAAGCTGATTTAAGAATTTGAGTAGATTAAAGGTTTAATTAAGCTCAATCACAAGCTTATAGACTTGTGAGAGCTAGAATGAGCTTATATGAGCTTATGTAACAGTAGCTTAGTGAGTAGCTTGTGACAGAAGTGAACAAAAACATTGATTTTATAAGAGTTATGATAATTATTTAAGAGGAGACAACTAGATTTCATTTGGACTTAAAAAAGTTGATTTACATCTATACTTGAAAAAGAAGATTAAAAATGTTTAAATGAAAATTACACACTAGCTATCACTAAAAGCTTTAAGCTAAATTTTTTAACTAAAAGTATTCTATATAAGCTAAAAAACTAGGTAAAAAAGATATTTTCCGTTTTATTTGTGTGTGAGATATGTAAGGCTATTTATAGCCCCATTTCTGAAATCTTCGAGGCTCCTTGTTAGATTTCACCTCCAGAATCAATATGCCAATCATTCTTTCAGATCATTGGAAAGATCAATTTGGCTGTTTAAGATACACATCATATCTCTCACAGATTGCCTGCTTGGCATTCCGTAGGATTGAGACTCAGCTTGTGCTTCTTTTGAGAAGTAGAATGGTGTCAACAATTACCATTTTACTTGTGCTTTCCTTACTAGCCTATGTGTCATTCTTCACATGGGATTGGCCAATAGGGTGCGTTTGATGTGATGATATATAAACTCCTGCCATAGGTGTACTTGATGTCCCATGTATGTCTTTATATCTCTTAATTGGTAAAAGCCCTTTGTTTTTTACCACTGGGTAAATTGGGGAAGCATATGTCTACCAGTACAACAAAATTTTCCCGCTCTATTTTATACTTATAGGGCGTCGCTCGTTATTTGAGATTGTGTTTGACCTGGGCTTTGACTTCGGGTTATATAAAAAAGAAATAGGCCTTGGGTTTAGGATTTTAACAAATGATAACAATTGTTTTTTAAATGTTAACGGGTGTTAACATTTAAGGATTAGGGACCACTTTTGTAATTTTGGATTTTATGAGGGACTGAATTGTAACTTTTGGGATTTTTTTTGTCTTTTTGTGATTTTGACCATGTTGACCAAGAGTTGACTGGAGTTTGACCATTGGTTGACTTTTGGTAGTTTTCTCCCGGCTTTTTGTGTGCTCTTCCGTTCCCGTGTTCGTGTTTGCCCGGTTTTAACCGTTTTCTTGTGATTTTTGCTTTATCCGTACCTACATAATAAGAAAGACAAAACAAGCAATATACAAGCCTTTAATGCACAGTTTTGGTCTTTTTGGGGTTTAATTTTGATATAAAATGGATATGTGTTTTCACACATATCAGCTTAGCTTTTTGGTACGAGCACCATTATAAACAAGTAACAATGCGCACAATGTATCGCGTCTGGCTTAGACATAAGATACATTAGGGCACCAAGATAATGTTAAGATTATTTCGTTTGCATCGATCTAGGAGTCTCCGTTCTAGCTAAAGGTGTCAAGCTTATCTCTTGGAGCTAACACCCCCTAAATTTACAACGCAACGGAATATCACTTTGGGGTGCTACTTCATAATACATGCACGATCGAGTCACTAGTGTAAACGACTTTTCAAAAGAGACATTTAAATAAAGCAAAATCTCATTCAAATTCTATATTTAAAAAGAAGATCAGGTTACAACTAGGTCCCACCAAACCAGTTTAGAAAATATATTTCAGTGAGTCTAAAACCAACTTGTTTTCTAAAATCAACATTATCAAAATGTACAAAATTGTCACCGAGTTCCACATCCTATGATATCGCGTTCCGCTCTCCTATCCACTGCCATCACTCTGACCTAAACCTGAGATACTGCTTTAAAAACTGGTCAAAAACAATGGCTTGAGTTGAGTAATGTCATAGAGTTTACAAATAACAATCAGAGCATATAGTTGGTTCCACAAAACATTTATAACCTTAGAACGCAGTTTGGTTCCACCAAAAACATGTATGACTTGCTAGCTAGGCAAGCCACACCACATTTCCAACTTTCATGAGCAAGTGTACCGAACCTTAACACATTATCATTAATAGATAAATAGAATGACCCGAGGTAGTTTGCTACTACCCCTTTCTTCAATAAAAATGTCTGTTACAGGGTAGTCTCACGACACTTGGCTTTCATCTACCAGACAGTGTTGTCAATACCCAATTAGATCTATTTATATTGCATTCAGCGTTTACCTCTCGGTTAATTAGCATGACCAAGTACACAGTCAAAGGACATTAAACTCAAGACAATAGATATCTTATTATCATCTCAAAACACTTGCGTTTATAGTGATTCGCAAAACAGCATCCTCGCACCTTATAATAACTGCTTATATCTCAATTCATAAAAACACGCACAACAAAGATAAGTTTAAAACTACTTTAACACATCTACCAACTTTCAGAACAAAGCAACAACATGCTACACATAATATTACTGTGTTCCATTTTTTCTCTAACAAGCATTGTAGTCCCCCTCGTGGGTTTCAAAAGCAAGAGGCTCATGAACTTCCTATGATCCGAAGACCATGATCAATAATCAATCAATCATATCATGAAAACGATACCGATAATCGTACTCGCCAAAGCTGCGACCAATAATTCATGTCGCATCGGTTTACTATTATAATAAAGATATGATGAAATGGCGTATTATCTAGCAACGATAGAAATCGTATAAAATACACATTGATGAGAATCCTCTTTAGGCGACCTAGATCCTACCATTTAGTATACTTTAGATACTATCCTTCTTTCAAACATAAGTTGTATCACACTTTATTTGAATAACAGTTTTCTCTATCTTCGGAATAGACTTTCAATTTTTAAAAAAGTTACTATTTTTGAAAAGTTACCACTTTATATAGTAAGTCCCGTATGTATCTAGTATATTTCGTAATACCCTGTACCTGTACTTATTTACTTTTCCATCGCATGCTCACGTTAAGAATAATCGAATCAAGACTATAATCTAAATACACCCTTCTGATGCAAGTTATACTTCATATAATTTAATAAGTTTTCTATTTTTAGAAGAAGTAAATTGCATTATTGGTCCTGTGGTATGGCAAAATTGCATGTGATTATGGGACTCTATAACTTTCTAAAAAATGTGCTAGGTGATTGGTCCTCACCTATTTTGAAAGTTTGGACAATTGTTGCAGATTTCGGTTCACTTTTGGAGAGTTGCATTTTTTGGTACCCCCTTTATGAGTTTCGCCACCAAATTGCGGGTTTGGTCCCGGCCCGATTATGACCAAATGTTACTTGTGTTCCATTTTTCAAAACAAGCATGTATCCCCCTCGTGGGTTTCAAAAGCGAGGCTATGAACTCACCTTGATCGAAGACCACGATCAATAATCAATCAATCACGAAACGTTACCGATAACGAACTCGGCCGCGACCTATAATTATGTCACTCGGTTACTATATAATAAAGTATGATCGAATGATGCGTATATCGCAACGATAGAAATCGTATAAAATACACATGTGATGAGAAATCCTCTTGAGCGACCTAGATCCTAACATTTAGTATACTTAAGATACTATCTTTCTTTCAAACATAAGTTGTATCACTTTATTGAAAACTTTCTATCTTCGGAAGCTTTCTATTTTTAGAAATTTACTATTTTTAGAAATTTACTATTTTTGGAAAGTTACCACTTTTAGTAAGTCCGAGTATCTAAGTATATTTTTAATACCTTAGTACTTATTTGCTTCATCACATTCTCACGTTCAACGATCAAACTATCAATCACCCTTCTATGAAGTTATACTTCATATAATTACAAAGTTTCTATTTTTAGAAGAGTAAATTGCATTTTTGGTCCCTGTGGTATGGCCAAATTGCAGGTTTGGGACCTTAACTTTCAAAATTGCAGTGATGGTCCCTATTTTTAAGTTTGGGTTGCAGATTTGGTCCTTTTGGGTTGCATTTTTGGTCCCTATGGTTTCGCCAAATTGCGGGTTTGGTCCCGGCCCGATGACCAAATTTGCAACAGAAACTTGAAAATAGGGACCATCACTGCAATTTCGAAAGTTAGGGTCTCAAACCTGCAATTTGGCCATACCACAGGGACCAAAAATGCAATTAACTCTTTTTAGAAATGTTCTCGTTCATTAAAGTCGTCAAACACAAAATATCATGATCGTAATAATAATAGTGTTTATTATCTTTATAAAATACAACAAGTCTCATATTAACCCAGTTGAATTTTAAAAGTCAACGGTTGACTTTTTAATATATATATTTTTCCTTAAATCTGACCTGTACAAAACGACCCACTATATCACATTTTTACGACTCCAACTCTAAAGAGATTTTATGCAAAACGACGTTTCGGACAACTTTTTACTTTTACCCGAGACCTGAAACTCGAAGGAAAATGACGAAAATGCCCCTGTAAGTTTCTGCGGGCAAAGTAAAACGACATTCCGAACAACTTTCGTGCTTCGCTGGAAGGCTAAAACGGACTCGAAAGTGCTCGAATTGTTCATTTTCGAATCTATTAGCACCTAAATAAACTATAATAATAGCTGTTGGAAAATTTTTAAGTTTTCAAATCATGTTTTCGCCGTAACTTCTTCGTTTTTAAGAGTTACGGGACGATCCACATATCAAAACGATCGTAAAAGTACCCTCTACTATATTTTTTAAACCAAAATCAAATTTTACAAAATCTCAAACCTCGTAAACCGTGCCAAAGTTTCTGCTCAGATTTGCGCGTTACAGTTCGCGCCAAAAACCATTTTCGATCCAAAAATCACTTCATAAGATATCAAGAATACCTTATAAGCAACATCTTAATATTTCAAATCATCCAATATTATTTCTAATCTAGTCTAACGCAAGATCCCTCGGATTTCATCACATGCACGAATCAAAATCAACTCTACTCGAAAAATAATTATACATAGACTTCAAAGTACTCACAAATAAGCAAGATCGATAATCAAAATCGTCTCCTTCCCTTTCCTTTTGTTCCTTGCCGAAACCCAACACAACCCGAAACATATTTTCGAAAGTTTCTCACAACCCAAATACTCCAATACACATTATCTAGTGTTTTTATAGCAACTCATACTCGAAAATCTATAGAAACTAGTCCGAATCTAAAACTGGCAAAATACTTAATGCATGTGCATTTTCTTTAGTGGGATATGTAGGTAATGACGAGGGGATTAATATTTTCAAAGCGGATCGTAATGCATGTCAAAATTCCAGTGACGGTGGTGGTTTATGGTGTTCGGCCGGTTATGGTGGAGAGAAACAAGAATGAGGTTTTTTTGTTAAAATGAAATAATGGAAGTATAATTTCCTTTTATACTTATACAACTTTGAGCTTTTGGCAAAAATAGTCCTTCCCTCTTTTTAACTTTGGTTTTTGACACACATATCTTTTACTTAAATAAAACTGATAACCATGGCTCGGGATTACACTTTCGAGACTATTTTTTATTTCCGTCACACTTTTATTCGTTTAAAGCATTTACTTAAAATGTTAAATCACGAAAAATCAAAACTCTTGACACGCTTTTATAAAAACTCAGGGAAAGCCGTAAAACACTAAAATAAATATAATTTCCTTCTCGGAGCAAAAATATAAAATTCTCAAAATTTCTCAAACGCTCAAACGAATTGAAATTTGAAACACGGCTTGCGAAATAGCCAAAAATAATAATTTTTATCAAATCGCCCAAAACGAAAAACGATTATTTCATATTAATTGTAGAAAATAAATTGTGGCTCGAGATAATCGTCAGCCTAAAACTCGGGTTGTTACACTTTGATCTCCATGGGAGTAACAATGGGATCACAAGTTTCCATTCCATACTTTTTAAGGATTTCTAACACATAGTTAGACTGGTTTATAAAGATGCTACAGGGGGATTGGCTAACTTGTAAACCAAGGAAAAATGTCATTTCCCCCATCATCGACATTTTGAAGCGGCTTTTCATAAGGTTAGAAAATAATTGTGTATATCTAGGGTTTGTAGAACCAAAGATAATATCATCAACATAGACTTGTACCACTAAGATGTCGTTGTCGAAGCGTCTTATAAACAACGTAGGATCAATGGTGCATTTGAAGAAGTGATTATGTGGGAGAAACTTTGACAGTTCATCGTACCACGCCTTTAGTGCCTGCTTTAGCTCATATAGTGCCTTCTTTAGCTTGTAGACATGGCTTGGATAATCAGCATCAATGAAACATTCAGGTTGACACACGTACACGTCTTCTTTTAACATACCATGTAGGAATGCAGTTTTCACATCCATTTAAAATACAATGAATGATTTGTGTGCAACATATGCCAAAAAATTCCTGATAGCTTCCATCCTGGCAACTGGAGCGAAGGATTCTTCGAAATCGATTCCTTCCTCTTAGCGGTACCTTCTCACGATAAAATGAGTCTTGTTTCCGATGACCGTGTTTTCTTCATCATGCTTGTTTTTTAATAACCATTTTAGAGTAAGGGCTTTTACGTTGTCTGGCAGAGGAACTAACTCCCATACATCAAGCCGTTTGAATTAAAGAAGTTCTTCTTGCATTGAATCAATCTATGCAGGGTCGGTCATAGCATGTTTGACATTCAATGGTTCCATAGTGCTTACAGTTAGGGCGTACATCACATGTTACTATCAGTTCACAACTGATTTCTTGTCAAAACTGTTCATGAGGGTTCTCCTATCACTTATTCCAGAGGGTGATCCTTAGTCCATTGATATTCATGAGGGTATGGTTGATTAAAGGTATGCATGTTTGATGGATCCACATAATGAGAAGATGATTCAGCAGAATCTATGGACGGAGTAGCAAAAGGATTTACAAATGTATTCCCATCGAGCATAGAATTTGAAACATTGTCAGCAATAGTTTCAGGTTGGAGTAGTGCTTGATCATCTTGTTGCTGAACATGTTGTGGTTGTGGTTCTAGCTCGTTAACATCATGTAAAGTGTTTGGGATGTTTGTAGCTTGTGGAGATGAATTTCTTGGTGTCGGTGCAAAGTTTGCGATCGTTGTAGATGTTGTTAGAGTTTGAAGAACTTGAGGTGCTAGAGCAGCAGGAGCAGTTCTTGGAGCAGCTGATGGTTGACCACCAATATAATCATCATACCTAGCTTCAAACAGTAAATCCAGTTCACGTTCAGTTGGTTTTTGAGATGTTATTGTTGGCGGAGCATAAGTAAGATCGAGTCCTGAACTGATTTATCCAGAAGTCATACTTTGAAGCCCGAGTTTTGAATTGCGTTGTTCAAAAGCCATTGCTGAAAGCTCATCGAATGTAACGTTTATCGTCTCCATGATCTTCTTTGTCCTTTGGTTGTATACTCTGTAAGCACATGAATTAGCATAGTAACTAATAAAAAATCCAATGTCACCTTTTGCACTAAGCTTTCCAAGATCTTCTCGATCATTCTTGGGATAGCAGAGAGCCCCGAATACATGTAGAAAGGAAATATCTAGTTTTTTGCCATTAATAAGCTCGTATGGTGTTTTGTCAAATCGATGGTGAATTATGGAGCGGTTTTGAGTGTAGCACGCAGTAGCAATTGCCTCAGCCCATAAGAATACGGAGCACACGAAAAAATAACATTGTTCTAGCAGCCTCTACTAATGTACTATTTATGCGTTCCATAAATCCATTTTATTGAGGTGTCCTGATCGTCGACGCTTGATGAGAAATGCCAACACTTTTGAAGTATTCTTGAAGCACTTAATTCTTGAATTCTGTGTCATTGTCAGTTCTTACGATGATGACTGGAGCTTTTAAAAGAAAGGTAGTTTTCTTTAGAAAATTTTTAATATCCTCTGGTGCTTCATCTTTTGATCTGAGAAAGTGTACCCAAGTGTAATGAGAGTAATCATCCACTATCACAAGAACATACCACTTTCCATTGATACTTGCGACTCTCATCAGACCACACAAATCCTTATGAAGAAGATGTGATGAGGTGTCATTTTATACACTATTTTGAGGTCATTTAACCCCTAAATCATGCAAATATGCCCATACTTGGATGGCATTTGGAGGAAATACACGTGACTTGGGCTCATTTAGAGAAGAAACGGACAAGATTATGGACCTACACCAAATCCATGAAGAAGTATTGTTCACAGAGCGTGGAGACAGCGTCGCAGGCATAAAGCGACGTCATCGTGATCTATCCGGTGACGGCGTCAGAGATCTAGCAACGGCGTTGGGACATGGCCGACTTAAAGAGTATCTAGAATCATCCACGTAGAGACGGCGTCAGGACTTCAAAGCGACGCTGTCGCAGTGATATCTCTATATATACAAAACTGATTTTAAGGTTTTAAGTGTGTAACTTTGTATAACTTTTGGGAGACGAACCCTAATCTTTGTAGCAGCTTTAAAGGTCATTTTTAGGACCTCAAAACCCTATTGTAACTACCTTATATCCATGTTTTAATCAAGTAATAGTGTTATTCATTAATCATTCAATATGTCCATGTGTTGTGTGATTAATCTATGTTCTTGCTTTATCCTTAACATGTTAGGCTAAACCCTCATTTGTATTTGCTTATGATTGCATGAAAGTCGGATTGTAGATCCTATTACTGTTGCTTCTTGTTGATGAATGTGCGTGTTAGGCTTTAGAAAACCAGCTTTTGTATGTATCGATGTAGACATGTCTAGGGAAACGCGAGTGTGTAGAAAGGATACCATCGGTAACAGTCTTCATACTACCTTACCCCTAATATGGTTGATCCCTCTTAAGATATTTCATTGGAGCCTACTTTCTTAGGTTTCTTAACATTTGGCTTATGTTTCTTTTGATTTGCATGTTTTAAAACACTAGCACTTTGTTTGGTATCACGAGAATTCATGTCATTCACATAATTAAGCACACAAACATCATGATTAGCAGTAGTTAAACATTGCTTACCTATGCCACAAACAACTTCAGATTTATCATTCCGAATAGCAAGCTTAATGTTATTACATTCAGATGAAATATGTATTTTATTCTTAGAAAGCAGTAAATTCCTATGGTGTTCTTCTACTTCAACTTCTTTATTCTTCATGCCACTACTTTTAGACGCAGAAATGACCCTATCATTCTTTGTATCGCTCCTAGGTTGTGGTCTTCTAGTCTTAGCAGTGTTGTCTACTCTTGTAGAAGATGAACCATTTGAATTAGAATTCATAGTTTTCTTATGAATGACTAGCCCACAAGTTTATGGCTTGTGGTAAAGGCTGTGGAAAAACCATAACTAGTCCATAAGATTATGGCTACAGGTAAAGGCATATCAAATCCGTTGATGGCTGTAATGGTTTGCCAAAAACCATATGGTATTCAACTCACCAATGTTTCAAGTACTGAGAGTTGAAATGGTTTTCAGTTAACCATGGACATACACCTTTCTGGTGGCCAAAGGACTGACTACTCCAGAGTTAATGGCTAACTGGTAAAGAGACATCAAATCCATTTAAAATTTTCAATGATTCACCTCTCACAGGAGTTAACACACCTGGAAGTGATGAGAATAGACTGAAACTTTATGATTTGATGTACAAAATTGTCAATGGTGCTGATACAAAGGATTGCTGAAGAGCTTGTTGCTGCAAAGATACAAAGAGAAGACTTGAAGTGTTGCAGATCAAGAACAACTTGAAGAATTCTATTTACAACATCCTCAGGAAGCTTAAAATGTTTAAAGTAAAGATCAAGAATGTTTTGAAGAAACTTGAAGTTCACAAGTGAAGATCAAGTTAGGGGAGGATTGTTGGGAAAATAGATTGTAACAGACTTAATACTGGTAGTATAACAGTTAAGTCTGGTAGAGATAGTTAGTTCTGTTAGTATTGAGTTAATACTGGCAGTACTAAGTTAAGTCTGGCAGTACTAAGTTAGTACTGGTAGAGTATAGCAGTACTAGAGTTAGTACTGGTCGTAGTTAATTCTGTTTATAGTTAAGTCTGTTTATGAAACAGAATAGTAATAGTTATCTTAGAGATATCTTAGGAGATATCTTAGGAAAGGATATGTATTATCCTTTTACACGGTTGTAAAGCCCATTAGGGTTTCCTTGGTGTATAAGAGGAACCCTAAGGCACAATGAGATGTACATTTTTGATTAGAAATATCAATAGAAGCATAGAGCTTAATAGTATTTTAGTATTATTGTTTCTTCTTTACTCTTGTGTTAAGATTCCGCATTAACACTTGATAATTCATAGTCAGTGTCTCTCTTATAGTTGATTTGGATTTATCCAAGTTATCTATCGTCTTACAAAGGCTAGTCAGATCCTAAACCAAGGACCTACAGTGTAGGTGAAGCAAGTCTTTCTTTGGAGCCTACTTTCTTAGGTTTCTTAACATTTGGCTTAAGTTTTTTTTATTTGCATGTTTTGAAACACTAGCACTTTGTTTGGTATCATGAGAATTCATGTCATTCACATAATTAAGCACACAAACATCATTAGAAGTAATTAAACATTGCTTACATATACCACAAACAACTTTAGATTTATCATTCTAAATAGCAAGCTTAATGTTATTACATTCAGATGATATATGTCTTTTATTCTTAGAAAGCAGTGAATTCCTATGGTGTTCTTCTACTTCAACTTCTTTATTCTTTATGCCACTACTATTAGACGCAGAGGGGACCCTATCATTCTTTGTATTGCTCCTAGGCTGTGGTCTTCTGGTGTTAGCAGTGTTGTCTACTCCTGTAGAAGATGAACCATTTGAATTAGAATTCATAGTTTTCTTATGAATGACCCGTAGTTGTGAAACAGTGATTGGTTTTGTCCTAACTCTTGTTTAACAGGTTTGTTAGGCACATGCTTTTCTTCCCTAGAAGTCTTAAAAGGATTAATCCTAAACATTCATGAGGTAATCAATTTGTCATTTTTCACAATAGATGATTCTCTTGTGATGGTTAGAAACGGTTGATTTTTCTTTTGAAAGTTGGTTATTTAAGTTTGCAATTTCCTAATTCAAAGTCATTATTTGTTTAGCAGAACCTAAATGTAAAGCATTAATATTTTTAGTAAGACATTGTTCTTGATAGACGGACTTTTGATAACCCCTTTCAAGTGTGTCATATTTTTCTTGATTGAATTTAAAACATTTTTCTTAACGCTTATATCTAGCAAGCTCAATGGTCAAGTCAGCATTGGTTTCACGCACTTTGCGATTGACCATGTTGACTCTTTCAACTTCAGTGGCTAAATTGTTATATAATGATTCAAAATGATCATGCATTTCCTCAGCAGTAGCAGGATTTTGATCTACTGTTCCCCCACTTTGTTCCATACTAGAAGCATCAAGGATAACATTACTATCATTCTGTTGAACTTGATGTGGTTCTAAAATGGGCTCGAGTAGCTCAGTATACTGATCTTCCTGAGTAAACATATTAAATATCTCATTATCATAACAACTGTAAGAATTAGATACCTCAGATGTGCCATCTAAATCATAGACAGGAGTTTTGCCAATCTAAATACTCGACGTCGATGCTTGCTACAAATTAGCCATTAACATGCAGTTTACATTGACTTCCTCAATCTCATCAATATCCCTTGCATAAGCCATTAAGTCAAACTCTTTAGCTTGGAGTTGGATCCCTGCCTTTTCCTTTTGAGCATTCAGCAACTATGTCTGAAGATAAGCAGCATCCCTTTTCCTTGGCCTGACTATGCAGTTCCTAGCATAATGACCCAATCCTCTATAGTTGTAACACCTTATCTGATTACCATTATTCCCATTTGCATTACCTTCAGCCCGTGCTGCTACAACATTATCATTTCCATTCTGATTTGCATTCGGATTAGCAATCGAAGGAGCAATCCCTGGAACAACAATAAGCCCATTCTGATTCCCAACATTCTGAACTCCCAGAGTTTGAATTGCATTCTGAACAACTTAATTCCTGACATTCTGTACCGCATTATATCCATTCTGATTCCCTGCAATCTGCCTAGCATACTGTCTAACCTAATTCCCACCATGACCTCTAATCATCTGTATTTGTCTATCTTGCCCCATATTCATACCTGGCTGAGCAATCTACCTGTTGTGTGGGTTTAATGAACTTCTCTAATTGTTGTTGGTTGGTGAAGAATAGTTAAGTTTGAATGCTTTAGCCATTAAAACAAGTGACATGTTCATTGCATTCGTGGGATCAAAAATGTCTTCAGGATTTGGCATTGGTTGTTGCATGTAGTTTTGGTTGAATGATGGTTGTGGGTTGTAGTTGTTGTTGGGTGGTTGATGTTGCATGTAGATAATCTGTGATGGGTGATCTTGGTGAAACACTGGATAGTAGTACGAGGTTTGTGAGTGTGCCATTAGTGCTAGGGGATCATGTGTTTTTGCAAGTCTTTCTGCTCTGATTTCATTTACCTTAGCTTGATTGAATTTCAAGAAATCATACAACTGAGTGTAGTCCACTTGGTATAGATCCTTTGTTTGATGAATAGTAGTGACAGATCGATTCCATTCCGACTGGAGATTATTTAAAAACTTGAGATTGTTGTCAATCTTTTTTGGAAAGTGTTTGTCTCTGGTGAAATCATTCATTAACTTTGACAAGCGATGATAGTATTATTCAATTTATTCTCCTTCAGTAGATTTGAACTTTTCCCATTCATTAAATAGTTTATCCTTCTTCTCCTGAGCTCTAATGGTAGAACCTTTCATCATCTGTTCAACACGTAGCCAAATCTCCTTAGCTGCCTCACAACTGTCTACAACAACATAGATGTCTTTTGGAAGACCCATAAGTATAGTTTGAATTGCCTGATCATCAGCTTCCATTTGCTTTGCTTCTTGATCAGTGAGTTCATCATCTGTTTGCTCATGAGTAGACTCAACTACAGGTGGTACACTGTTAGGATCACCGGGTTCATGGATAATTCATCTTACATAAGGTTTACTCTTTGCATAACGAAGAAGACGAGAAGACCATGGAACATAATTGTCTTTGTTAAGCATGGGTGGATGGTTTTCGGAACCAGCATCATAAATATCTTGTTGAGTCGACATTGCAAGAGTGATGTGAAATAATATAGATTGATCGTTTTAGAGATTAGTGATTATGAGAATGAAATTCTATTCACGGGATTTTACAATTCTATGATTAAACCGAGAAAAGAAGTAAGACTTTCGCGGGATTTTACTAGTCAAGAAGAAACCGTGAAAAGAAGTCAAAAAATAAACTTTCTGATTTTACCAAAATTGAGTCAACCGAACATGGTATAATGCTTGGACCAAAAATGAAATTCGGTGAAATTGACCGAAATTGGTATAAATCGCTCAACTATTTTGGTATAAACCGCCTAGTATTCTTGGTATAAATCGCCTACCTTTGCTAAGTATAAATCGCCTAGTTTTGCAAGTATAAATCGCCTAGCTTTGGTGAGTATAAATCGCCTAGCTTTGCTGAGTATAAATCACCTAGCTTTCCTTATGTATAAATCGCCTAGCTTTGCTTGTGTATAAATCGCCTAGCTTTGCTTATGTATAAATCTCCTAGTTTTGCAAGTATAAATCACCCACAACACAACAAGTTGTACTTTTTAACTTTTTGCTAAAACTTTAGATCTATGTCCCCTCCCTTTTCAAACCATTTGTACTATCACAAAATAAGCCATGGAAGATCTTGAATGAGCATGAGAATAGACCACTTTTGACGCAAATAAGCCACATGAAAAAGCACACAATAAGCTAGAATAATCTCGTTGGAAATCCCTTTTTCAAACCGAATACCAAACAAAATAACCAACTAAAGATCTTTTTAGTGCAACCTAAAAAAACTATAAAGCTAAGAAGATAAGCGACGAAAAAGAACTTTTGGTGTGAAATAAGCATAAACTCAAGAAATAAGCACTAAAGCTTTAAGCTTTTAGAGAAAAATGAAGACAAAACTAAATGAACCTTAGCTTTTTGTGTTTAAAGTACTCGAAATAAGCTATAATAAGAACTAAAACCGAGAGATATAAGAAAGAATAAGCTTCGAAATAAGCTAAACAAGAACCTCATAAACCACTAGTTACTCCTTGGCTCTTGATACCACATGTAAGCCTTCATTTCACATACACACTACACAAAAATAATGAAGAGATTTTAAAGAGAAAGAGAGAAGTTTAGAGAGAGAAAGAGAAAGATAGAAAATATGATAACTTCACTAAGAGAGAAATAAAAAGCAACACCCTTCACCACATGAGGTGAAGGGTATTTATAGTACAAAGTGAGTAGGAACCCTAGTTGGTTCATTTGGCCTCTTATGGGTCGTTTACATAAGCTTTAGCCCGACACCTAGGCCCAACTAGCTTAAATGAATTCTTGTAAACTATGTTTTTCCTATACAAGGCTCGAGAATAATAATGACCATCACTTTACATAAAAACACGACTAACAAGTGTCCCTGATGAAAAGATTCTGGACTGATAGGGGAGGTGAGTACATGGATACTCTGTATTTTTAGTCTGTTGGTATTATCCATGAAATGACTGCTCCCTATACTCCACAACAAAATGGTATATCTGAAAGGAAAAATAGAGTACTAAAAGAAATGATTAATTCCATGTTGTCATACTCTGGACTGAGTCAATGGTTTTGGGGTGAAGCTATGTTAACGGCTTGCTATTTATTAAATAGGGTTCCTAACAAAAGGAACAGGATAACCCCTTATGAACTCTAGACTAAAAGGAAACCAAACCTGAACTACCTCAAGGTTTGGGGTTGTAGGGAAGTTGTAAGACTCCCTGATCCAAAGCTAAAAACTTTGGGTGAAAGAGGCATTGAATGCATGCTTGTTGGATATGTTAAGCATTCTAATGCTTTTAGGTTCTATGTGATTGAACCTAATGATTCAGTTGTAATTAACCTAGTAATTAAATTAAGGGACACTATCTTTGATGAGAATAGATTCTCTTTAGTCCCTAGACGAAGTCTTGGGATTCCTAATGGAACTAAAGAAATTGGTGGTTCAGTGGTCCCTGTAAAGATCACTAAAGAGGTTGTTCAGCAACCTAAACCTGAGCTTAGAAAAAGCAAAAGGAATGGGACTCCAAAGAACTTTAGACGTGAATTTCAATTATACTTAATTAAAGGAATAAGGGATGAGGTCTCTGACTAACACTCCTATTGCTTTAATGTTGAGGATTGATGAAGCAATGAAGTCCCAAGATGTTGCTTTCTAGAAAGAAGTAATTAATAATGAGATGGATTCTATCATGGGCAACAACACTTGGGTGTTGGCTGATCTACCTCTAGGTTGCAAACTCTTGGTTGCAAATGGATCTTCAAAAGAAAACTGAAGGTAGATGGAACTATTGAAAAGTTCAAGACAAGGCTAGTCATTCAGGGCTTCAGACAAAAGTTGGGGATAGACTACTTTGATATTTATGCTTTAGTGGTAGGTATTAGTACCATAAGACTGTTAATTGCTATGGCATCAATTCACAATTGGACTATTCATCAGATGGATGTAAAGACGACTTTCTTAAATGGTGAACTGGAAGAGGAGATTTATATGAACCAACCTCAAGGCTTCATCATGCTTGGCAATGAAAACAAGGTATGTAAACTGATTAAGTCTCTATATGAACTGAAGTAGACACCTAAGCAATGGCATCAAAAGTTTGATGAAGTGGTTTTGTCTAATGGTTATTTACTTAACCAAGATGACAAATGTGTATATAGCAAATTTAATGAAACTGGTAAAGGAGTCATCATCTACCTATATGTTGATGACATGCTGATCTTTGGCACTGATTAAGATCAGGTTGACCTGACAAAGGAATTTTTGTCATCAAGGTTCTCTATGAAGGACATGGGGGAGGCTAATGTTATCTTTGGTATAAGGATTAAACATGAAAGTAATAGAATAACAATTTATTAGTCTCATTATATTGAGAAGGTGCTAAAGAAATTAAATTACTTTAATTGCACTCCAGTGAGTACTCCTATGGACACAAGTGAGAAGTAGATGCCCAACAATGGTTAGGTTGTATCTTAACTTGAGTATTCTATGGTGATTGGCTGCCTAATGTATGCCATGACTTGTACAAGGCCTGATATTGCTTTTTCAGTGGGTAAACTGAGTAGGTATACTAGTAATCCTGGAACTCAGCACTAGTAAGCAATTCAAAGGGTACTGAAGTACTTAAATAAAACCATGGACTATAGATTGACATATACTTGTTATCCTTCAGTGTTGAAAGGTTACACTGATGCAAGCTGGATTAGCAATACTGAAGATAATTCGTCTACCAGTGGCTGGGTATTCCTGCTTGGTGGGGGTGCAATTTCTTGGGATTCCAAGAAGCAAACTTGCATCACTGGTTCAATAATGGAATTTGAATTTGTGGCTTTAGCAGCTACTGGTAAGGAAGTTGAATGGTTGAAAAACTTGCTCCTTGAGATTCCATTGTGGTCCAAACCTATAGCACATATTTCTATTCGTTGTGATAGTGCTTCTACATTGACAAAGACTTATAGCCAAATGTACAATGGAAAGTCTAGACACTTAGGTGTCAGGCATAGCATGATTTATGAGCTTATCACGAATGGGGTGGTATCTATAGAGTTTGTTAGGTCTCAAAAAAACTTAGCTGATCACTTGACGAAGGGACTAGCTATAGACTTGGTTTTAAAGTCTGCTGAAAGGATGGGTTTAAAGTCCAACTAAGTTGTTGAATGCTAGGACACCCAACTCCCTACTGAGGAAACTTGGTAGCTGAGTTCAATGTAGAAAGCTGAACGTTCAGTGGACTGAAGTACATGTATTTACATATCATCCCAAGGATGTGCTTGGAACCTGCTGAAAAAGAGGATGAAGTCTTTACTTCTCAATGGTTAATTTTCTTTGAAAAGTGTTTAGCAGGAGCATGAATAAAGAGGAGCCACCTATGTAAATATTGAGGTTTTGCCACCTCAAGGAGCATGGACTTTGGCTCTTAAAACATTTATAAATTAGATATGGACACATGGCTTGTATAGTGTCAGGAGTTTTTAAGTGTTTAAAAACTTTTGTATATTTTATCTTCAAGTATTCAAATGGGTTGAAGGGTTCAATTCGTAAAACACCCTAATTCTTGAATATTTGAACGTGTAATTTACTAAGATAGAAATTCAATCCTCAAAACATTTTCATTTATGCACTTTTTTATTTAATATTTAATTTTCATGCAAAAGAATTGTACTAAATTGGGAGCACTATTGGAAATTTAGTTCAATAGAGGGTTCAGTTCATACCAGTTAATGAGACTAGAGGTACGGAGTGTACTCCCATAGGTCATTAAACAACCTGACTCTGATAGTGATAAAAGGGAATTCAGGTCACTGATGTAGTTCAGTGAGTTCACTCACTGAATGGTATTTATCAGTCTGATGGCTCTAGCTTTGTGCTCCCTAAGGAGTAAGCTAAAGGATACCATCAAGGAGTAATCTATCAGAGGATGTATCCTCAACGGGTTAACTCATTAACAGGTTTCTTTAGTTTGAACCTTCAGCGGGTATGCTCCTCAGCGGGCTAGCGGATGGTTCCGGGCGCTGAAGGTGTAAACTCACTGGAATGAATTCAATGACTTGTAACAACTTAACCGTTTTAAGTGGCAGGTTTGACTGCATTTAATGACCATGATTAATATGGCCATGTAACCACTAATTCCTAAAATTAAGGAGTATAACCATGGAAGAGATTATATCTCCTATAATCTCTCATAATTCTTTGACTAGGGTTTTGAGTATTTCACCTATAAATAGATTATCATACACTGCATGAGACATACAACAAAAAACCTAAACACTTAGAAGCGAAAGGGTTCTTGATTTATGCCTAAAACAAGAACAAACATTTGATTTTATCCCAAGGAGGTATTCGTGTAACCCAGGCATAGGCTCGAATAATCTTCTTTGGAAAGTGATTACACGACTTCAAGTGATATCCGGTAACCATCTT
>BQNB010096700.1:0-25558 GCA_026074375.1 Tanacetum coccineum | reverse complement strand
GTTGTCCTACCTCATTGTCCGTTAAAATACATTGTGAATAAATCTTTGAAAAACCTAAAAAAACAAAAAAACAAAAAAAAAAACAAAAAAAAAGAGAAAAAAAAATTAGTGTAAATTTTCGTTTTATATTTCTATTTTGTGCATGCGCACTCGTTCTCAAGCCCGTAAATGTCGACAACAACAAGTTCCTCCGAATCTTGTTGAACCTTCCAAAGATTCGATGGCTGATAATCGAACTATGGCAGAATTGCTCCAGGCTCCCACCGAGGGATACGAGGATGTAATTGTTGTTCCTGAAATCGAGGCAGCAAATTTTGAGATCAAGCATGGGTTACTAACTCTTGTCCAGAACAAGCAGTTCTTCGAACATGACAAAGAGGACCTACATGCCCACATCCGTTACTTTAATAAAATCACCTCTACTTTGAGATATCCTAATGTCTCGACCACATCAATTAAAAGTTGCATGCATTTCCTTTCTCTCTCGAGGGTGCAGCCCGATAAGGCTTGAAAAACAATCCTCTCGATCAATTCAAACATGGATGATCATCGTGCTAAATCATAAATCAGTTTTTCCACCTTCTAAAACGACAAATCTTCGGAACAAAATTACCAATTCCAAACAAAAGATTTGATGATCGTTTGGTGAGCTTGGGATCGATTCAAAGATCTTCTTCCGAGCTTGTCCACATCATGATTCTCGAGCTTCACCAACTTGATACATTTTACAATGCCTTAAATGTCATGACCACGACTCTTTGAACCTGGCCGCAGGTGGTAACTTTTTGGACAAACACGACCCTCTGATTGCTCAAGCATCCATCGAAAGCAAGTCCAAAGAGAGCGTGAGCGCGCGAGCGTGCCGAAGCAAAGCCATTGTTGCTAAAGTGAGTACGAACGCTTCCACCTCCGGTGTAATCTCCCGATGTCGGCTGAATTGAAAGATATGGATAGTAGCTCTACATCTCGACAGCAGACATTCTCAGTTCCAAGAGCGCCAGCGTCCGCAGCCGTAAAAGCGGTTGAGCAAAGTTGTGTTACCTGCGGTGGTGCCCACTCATATCGTAATTGTCCGGCTACCGATAGCAACAATTACCGAGATAACATCCAAGAATACGTCTCGCAAGCAGCCGCAGCCAATTTCAACCAAGGAAATTCCGGTTACCGTCCGCCACCGATGGCAAACCAAATCAGACCACCCGGTTTTCCTCCCATGCAACACAACAACCAAGCCAACAATCAGAATCGTTGGAACCAAAACCAAAACCGTGGGAATGGCTACAACCAGGGTCAAATCCAACGACCCCAGGTTCAACAACAAGCCCCAATGTATCAACCCCCGGTTAATCAACACCCAGCTTACCAAGCTCCAGCTCATCAAGCTTCGGGTGTGTCAAAAACTGATTTTGAGAGCTATGTCAAGGCTAATGATGCGGTTATGCAAAATATGCAAAACCAAATGTCCAACATAACCGACTTGCTCACCAAAATCGTAAATTCCAACCAAGCTTCTACTTCAAGTTCGGGTTCTCTTCCTAGCAACACCGTTGCTAACCCGAAGGGTGAATTGAAAGCAATCACCACCAGAAGCGGTGTTTCATATGATGGACCTCAAATTCCACCTCCGGTGGTGGAAGTTGAAACCGAGGTGACAAAGGACACGGTGCTTCCTAACGGAAGTACCAAAGACGTCCAACCTCCGATAGTCCAAGTTGATGAACCAGTTGTCATGCCTAGAGCCAAAACGACTTTACCATATCCATCTAGGGTAACCAAGGAGAAAGTCCGCGAAAAGGACGACCTTTTAGCTTTGAAATTCATGGAAATTTTTCGGAATCTCCACTTCGAGCTGAGCTTCGCGGATGCTCTCCTGCACATGCCTAAGTTTGCACCGATGTTCAGAAAGCTTTTGAATAACAAAGACAAGATCTTGGAATTAACCAAAACACCGGTTAATGAAAATTGCTCGGCAGTCATCCTAAAGACATTTCCTGAGAAATTAGGAGACCCGGGTAGATTTCTAATACCGTGTGATTTTCCAGAGTTGGATGAATGCTTAGCCCTGGCCGATCTCGGTGCAAGCATAAATCTAATGCCTCTCTCTGTTTTTGAAAAGCTTAATCTCCAAGGACTGACCAAAACTAAGATGATACTCGAGTTAGCCGACCGATCAACTTCCACTCCCACCGGCATAGCCGAAAATGTTTTTGTGAAGGTTGGAACCTTCTACTTTCCAGCCGATTTTGTGGTAGTTAACTATGATGCCGGATGCCGTGACCCTAGAGATCCCTTTTGATTTTAGGAAGACCATTTTTAAGAACAGCAAGAGCCTTGATTGATGTACACGGTGAAGAGATGACCTTAAGACATGATGACCAATCCGTGACTTTCAAAGTAGGTGATACGAAAAATTTCTCCTACAATGCCATGGAATCAGTTAACAAGGTCGACTTTATTGATATAGCATGTGAGGAATATTCTCAAGAGATTTTAGGTTTCTCGGAAGTATTAGCAAATGGAAATTCCACTCCTTACTTTGAACCAATTGTTGATACCACTTCTCCCACCCTCACTCCATTCGAGGGTAGTGATTTCATTCTTGAAGAAATCGAGGCTGAACTTTCTGATACTTCATATAAGTCAGGAATTGATGATGCCGAATGTGATCCCGAGATAGGGACTTCTTCTTCTTTGAAAGCTATCTAAATAGTGAGCCTTTATCACCACTTCCCAACCAGTGAAAAAAACAATTATTTTCCTGTGAGGTAGAAAAGAACTAAGATTGTGAAGCAAAACCGATGAACAACAATTGACGAACCTCCGAGGTCTAGCTCAAGACCTACCTCCCCACCTTGAATATGGCATTTTTGGAAGGTAACAACAAGTTACCAGTCATCATAGCTAAAATGATTTTGAGTGTCCGGGTAGAAAAGCCGCTCTCATAAAGGTGTTGCAGACCACAAGCGAGCCATACGCCTTGGAAACTTCCTCCGATATCAAGGGTATATAACCAGAATTTTGTACTCACAAAATTCTAATGGAAGAGACTACACACCAGCGGTTCAACATCAGAGACGGGTAAACCCAAAAATCCACGATGTCATAAAAAAGGGAGTATCTGAAAAACTTCTGACGCTTGATTAATTTTAACCCTTCTCGGATAGTCCCACGGGTAACGCCCGGTACACTGCGTACCAAAGAAAGGTGTTTACCTAGTTGAGAATTAGCAAAATGATTGATCCAACTCGATTAGTTTACGGGATGGCGGGTATAGCATATGACTACCGAAAGTCGAATGAAGCCACCCGTAAAAGACATTTCCACTACCATCATGGACCACAAGCTCGAAGAGCTTGCGGGAACGATACTATTGTTTTCTCAGTATGGTTTCTCAGGTTATTTTCAAATACCCATCGACCCAAAATGATCAGGATAAGACAACATTATACTTGCCCATACGGAACCTTTGCCTACCAGCCCGCAAGAGCCCTTTTGGCCTCTGTAATGCACCAGGCAACGTTTCCAGAGATGTATGATGGCAATCTTCCCAACATGAATCGAAAAAAACAATGGAAGTGTTTTAATGATACTTTTCGGTTATTTGGAAGTTCTTTCTCTACATCCTAACCCATTTAGGAAAAGATGCTTAACAGTGTGAAGACACAATTTAGCTCTAAATGGGAGAAAATGCCATTCATAGGTGTAAGGAAGTTGACTTGTTCTCAAGGAACATAAAAACTCTAAATCGGGAATAAGTTCGATCCGAAGCAAAGAATTGACGATATCGCAAAGCTCCCTCACCCGACTATAGTAAAAAGGTGTCCGTAGTTTTTCTTGAGGTCAAGCCGGGTTTTATAATTATAGAATACTTCATCCAAAATTTTCTCAAAAATTAAAGCCCGTCCCATACCATATTGCTTGAAAAAGAGAACTCTGTTTTATTTTCTCCAAAGAGTGGTATTGAATCCATTTAAAACACTCCAAAAAGAATCTAAACCGAAGTCCAATCCTATTTGCCCCAGACAGGATGAACCAATTGGAACTTAATGTGCGATGCAAGCGATTTCGCCTTAGGTGCAGTCTTTGGCAAAACGTCACTGAAAACATTTCAGAGCCAATACAATATGCAAGTAAAACAATGAAAAGGCGGAAATCACCATTACACCACGACAGAGAAAGAAATTAGCCGAGGTGTAACGCATTTGGAAAAATTCCGATCTTAACCTTTGTCATGCACAAAAGCAACATGTGAGTATAACGGACCATTCCCGCCCTCAATATCTCTTACAAAGAAAGATCAAGCGAGATTAGCTCCGATGGGATTCTGCACCTTCAAGAGTATTGGACTTTGATGAAGTTTGACACAAAAAGGAGCAGTAGCAACTAGCGCTGATCATCTATCACGATTAGAGAATCCTCACAAGAATGACTCGTCCAAAGAAATAAATGAAAAGTATCCTCTTGAAACTCTTAGTCGATTGCTTTCTTAGATGCTTGTACCGCCATGGTTGCTGACAATCGCCAAACTACCATACGGGAAATTTCGAATCCAAAGGATGACCAAATGACCCAAGCAGAAAAGAAAATTCTTCAAAGATGTAAAAGCAATATTTCTGGGAAGATCCCATTTCTGTTTAAAAAACTTAGCGATCAAGTTATTCGACGTTGTGTATTTGGCAAAGAAGCCCTTGACCTCATCATGGCTTGCCACGATTGGTCCCCACCGGTGTACATCACGGTCTACCTACACAGCAAGATAAAGTCTCATTCCGATTCTTTGTGGCCACATTTACAAAAGATGCCCATGATTGTTTTTTTTATTTTTTTTTTTTTAAAAAAAAACACTGTTTTAAAAAACGCCCCCCCCAATGCAAGCGACAGAGGAAAACTTTTCACAACGGGATGAGAAGCCAACAAAATTTCCAACCAAGTTTGTGAAGATCTTTTGACGTCTGTGGCATTGATATTATGGGCACATTCCAACATCCAACAGCAATATAATACAATCCTCAGTGGCCATTGATTAATTTAGTCCAAAAAGGGTTTGAAAGACAAAAGCGCTCCCCACCAATGATGCCCGAGTTGTTTGCAAATTTTTAAAAACTCTCTTCTCATTTTGGTGCCCCCCGAGCTATTCATAAGCAGATAGCGGAACAGCAACTTTGCAATGACCAGTTTTACAAAAGGTCATGCTTACTATGGAGTACACTCATCGTCTCACCACCGCCTATTCACCCACAAACAAGTGAGGACAAGTAAGAGGAGTGATCAAAAACGGGTTTAAAGCGATTCTTGAGAGAACCGTGGAGAAAACGTGCCTCCTGGTCGGGAAGCTGAAACAAACTAGATGATGCCTCTCTGGGCCTTCCGCACAGCTTACAAAACACCCATTGGTGTACTCCAAAAAAGCGAGGTTTACGGAAAAGCCTGCAACTCCAGTTGAGTTAAAGAACACAAGGCCTACTGGGCCTTAAAACAAACAAACTTTGATCTGAAAAACCGCTGGTGACCATAAGGAAGTCAACGAATGAACTTAATGAGCTCACAGTGATGAAAGCTTATGATAACTCTTGACTATAAAGAAAGACAAAGAAGGATTCATGACTCCAAGATCACAATCTGCGTTTCAACGACGTGATCGATCTCATCTTTAACTCAAGATTAAAGATTTTCTCAAGAAAAGCTTAAACCCGCTGGTGCCAAGACCATTCACTGTAACAAAAGTTTACCATATGCACCATCGAGTTATCTCAAAACTCTGGGCAAATTTACAAAGTGAAAGTGTCGTACGGTTAAAGCACTACTTTGAGGGTGACGAAACCACAATAGTAGTTTCTGGATCTCCAACATTCCCTAATGTCAATAATTCAGGTTGACGGTCAAGCATAGTGACCTTAAAACAAGCGTTCAATCGTGGGAGGCACCCCAATAGCTTACGAAGTATTATGAATAAGTGTTTTCTTGTTATATGGAGGTTTGCTTCTTCCATTACCCGTGTCTATCGTGTCTTGTGTTGTTAAGTTATATCCAGGATTGCCCGGATTGGTGTAAGAACTCTCGTGTCTTGTGTATTTTTAATCAAGAGTTTTTCACTCACTCAGCTTCATGGGAATCCAGTATCCAAAAACTAATCGACTAAAGTTTTTATCTTTGGCACACTTTTATAAAACGGCCTAAGATTTCCATGTGCCCCTTTTTCCAAAAATATCGAGGACGATGTTTTAGTATCTAGTATGGGGGGGATCTTCGTTTGATTTTTTCTATGCATAACGCCGTTGTTGTCACGTAATCACGTTTTTACCGACCAAAATTATTGCAAACAAACCAAAAAAACTAAAAAATTAAAGATATCAAAAATAAAATAAGTGTGATTGTCACAGTTAACGACTTCCTAAATGTGTAGAAATGAAGAATGATTTTGACTAGTGATCGGGCATTTTTGAGCCCTACAATTCCTTAATTTAAGCTAATCTTTCAACGAGGCTGAAGAAACAAGAAAATGATAGAGTTACATTCTAAGTTTATTGTGCTAAGCATGATTCTTCCTAAAGCTTATAAGAGTAACGTTGTGTGCCTTTTTCTCACCCATTAGCTTTTTAATACCAGCCTAATTATACGTTCCATTTCAATTCCAACAAAGTCCCAATCAAAGAAAGATGTATATTAGAAAAAGCTCAAAATTTGTAACTTGAATCATTAAAACGAGAGTTTTTTCTGACCTTAGTAATTTGATAAGTTAAAATGCCAAGAAGCATGAAAGAAATATGAATGCAAAAATGCATGAATATAAAAATTAAAAGCAAATTAAATGCATACATATAGAGTATGGAGCAAGTAAAAAGATGTGTCGTGATATCCCACCGCCGCTAACCACGCGAGTGGGGGTTCAAACTAAACATCTTTTACTTCTAGGGATTTGGTGTGTCGTGATATCTCCTGGAAGCAAGGTCTAGGTGAGGGTTAAACATAAGACACCTATCCTTATGCCATAATTTAAGGAAGAAGGTGTTGATGTGATTTCCCACTACGCTACACGGGGTGGGTTTTTCAAACATAAGAAACACCGGACTTATGGTTGTGAATCCCTACTAGGGACTAGGTAATAAAGGGTCGATGTTCAAACAACGCAAAAACGCATTCCTAGCTGTAAGAACTTATGATAATGACGCTAAAAGATATTTGCAAAAATTTCTACAGTTAAATTTTCGCTCTTAAAAATCAAGTTACAAGTAGGATGGCAATAAAAACCCAACCCGACTGGGCCCTATTCCCCAAACCCGAATTGACTGGTGGAAATACCCCGAGTATGACCGGATGGGGAGGGAACGAGGGAATCCTCGAATTATGAAACCGGGGATTGGCTGGATTATGGGGATAGCATAAATCCAGCCACCCACGAACCCCGACCCGAACTTTTTTAGTGTACAAAATAATTGTATAAAAATTATTTAGTCTATTAAAACTACAAGTATGATGTTCTATGAATATGCTGGTGAGTATAGACAAGTATTATACTTAAGTATAATTGTATGTATATGTTATCTTTTCATGGACATCAAATAATTTTTAAAGTATTTATACGCACTAACCTACATATTAATCCAACCAATATTATATCCCAATTACCCATATATCCGATTAGTTTATTTATATAATAATCTGAAATTTAGTATTAACGATGCATTAAAAGTATGAAAGACATTTAAATAATCCAACTATGTACAACATAATTCGTTGAAGAACATTATGAGTTTTCAATTCTTTATATTTTCGATTAGTTGTGTAATTTTTATGCTTAATTCATAGGGGCGAAAAATTCCCGAATCCCCGTGGGGATCCCCGATCCCCATTGGGGACGGGGATGAGGATGAAAAATGATTCCCCAATGGGGATGGGGACGGGGATGGGGATGAGGCTCATGAACGGGGATGGGGATGGTAAATACGATCCCCGAAATTCCCCGACCCATTGCCATCCCTAGTTACAAGGTCCTAATAAGTTGTTGCTTAGAGATCGTGATTCATCTTGAATTACGACAATGGAAATAAGTTGATCTATGGAGTTGAGTGAAATGAGTAACACACATTTAAATCATATATCCAAGATTGGAGTTAAAAGTTCACAAAGCATAAAGTATGAGAGCTTAACATTAAGACTTATATTTGACAAATGATCATGTATAAAATTGCTATGGTTTGGCTCAAGTAAAAAAATGGGACCGCTGGAAAATTTATCCGTCAGACAATCCGTAGACTATTCAATGGACGCTTCACCATTTCTATGATCCCAGTGTTGAAAAATAAAGTGAAGTCAAACATGTTGTATTAAGACAAAGAAAAAGGTGAAATGAAAATCCAAAAATGTTAAGGAAAGTTATGTACATATCAAAAATGGTGAAAAACGAACTTCAAAGCTATTAGATTCTTAAGTTACCCTAGGCGAACACTTCGCTACATTCAAGTTATTAGTCGATAGGTGGGAGATTAGATTCTTGGATTCTTGATGTTATACTTCAAAACATGCGTGATGATACGTAAACACCTTAGTATTGTGGATTTGGTATGAGCCATGAATTACACATACCAATTACCACTTTAACAACTTAAATGAATAAAAACGTACCAAAAATACTGAGTATTGTAAGTTATTCATTTGTATTGTGCAGGAAAACGGATATTCAAGAAAAGGAAGCAAAAGGAAAGCAAAAACAAGCAAATCAAGCACATGAAGGAAAGGACCAAGTCCCCCCAAGTCGAAGTCTAAAGTTATCCCGCATAAAGAAAATATACAACTTGAGGGGCTAACACTGTCAAGCCTAAGTTGATATTACAAAAGATTAAAAAAGACAAGGGCCAAAACTGCAACCGGGCAGAGATTACAAAAGGTATATAAGACTTCAAGTGGGACCAACCTGCCTACTCCCCCAAAAAAGTCTTCTTTCCCGCCCCAAATCCGAGTTACACAACTTGTATGTCGCCCCATACCTTCTCCCCTGCAAAACCACTTCTCACCCTAGAGCAAAATCAATCATCACCCTACTACTTTCCCCCCCAGCTATATAAAGTCCATGTTTGTCAATACCCTCTCCATTCCCCAAGCATTTCGAGTTGGTTGAGATTGTCTCCGCAAAGAAGCTCAAAAGAATATCAAAGGCTGGATTTTGCTTTAGACCTCTCCTCACACAACAAGCACACTTGATTTTTAATCCTTCAAAGAAGCACAAACAGCAAGTCCAAGACAACGCTATAAATAGAGCGTTTGTAAGCTTGAGGCATCTTATTTAAAAATCTATTTTTTAAGTTTAACACAACTAGCTTAATTATAGTCCATTTACAGCTTTTACTTTCATTTGCAACCTTTTCAAGTTTAATGCAAGTTGAGTTTTTAAGTCAAATTACATTACGCAGTAATTAAGTTTCTTAACTTATTGTTCTGTTTCAAAAAGCTATTACACAGCTTACTTATAAGCTGTATTACATTAAGTAAAAACACCAAAAGTTAATTAAGTTAGAGAGAAAACCCAAATATCACTCTCAAATAGACCACAGCTTAAGTTAATGGCGATTGATAAGCCAGTCTTCTGGATTGGCTTATGGACTCTTCACAGCGGTGTTTAAAACAAGCTATAGCATGTAGATTACCTTGTTGACCCTGTTTTGAGCATGGGTTTTTTGTAAGTTCTCATCTCTTTTCTTTACATTTCTATTTACTGTTCAGAACTAGTACTGTTAGTTTATTTAAATACAACTGTCAGTTTTTGAGTTTAAACATCTGCAGGACCATTTCAGCTGATTTAATGCTTATATATTTAAAGAAATTTGCTTATAAGTTTTTACTTTGTTATTTGATAATCTGTTTTTAATTAGAGTTGAAATAAAAAATGATTTTTGGAAATGATTTACGAGTCTGTTTGAACAAGACAGTTACTTAACTCTGCAAGTTAGTATGCTAGTCATTTTTCTTGTAAAGGTACTAACCTATAAAACACCATTACTAACTCCAATTTAAAACTGTATATATATTTTACATTGATACTGTAGTTCATTTTAAGCTTAATCAGCTTAATAATTTTCAGCTTATTAAAGAGTTTACTTTTAGCTTTTAGAGTAATTAAACCTTTTCCTTACTGTCTATAGGATAAGCTAATTTAAGCTTATTTTCCCTTTCAATAGTATTTTCCAAGTGTTCATCAGTTGAGTTTCTAGCTTATTTACCATTATAATCTATTCTTGCTTAATCTATGCCTAAATTGCTTATTCGGGTCTTTAATATCTGTTTTAGCTATTTGCTTATCTGTTCATATGTTTTTGTTTAAGCTAGCAGTACTAACTTAGACCAACATACTAACCTTAAAACAAGCACCCAGTACTAACTACAAGTTAGAAACCGGTAGTTTAATACGGGTATACTTAGTCTGTTGGTACTGTTGACTTAAACTTATTTTATTTAGCTATAATTTAATTGCTTTTGTATTAGCTTTATTTAGAGTTAGTTTTAGCTTATTTGATTTTGTCTTAAGTAATTTGAGCTATTCAGCCATAGAGTAGAAGTTTTAAGATATTTTTGCCATTTCAAGCTTTTTTTGTTGCAAAGCTTTTCTCTTGCTATTTTAATGTACTTTTCTGCTTATTTTTATCAGTTTAAAGTGCCCAATCATGTCCTTGTACACTCAAACACAAATCACAATTGTCATTTACGATTTTCCATCTCTAGCCTCGTTGGGACAAAACGACCCCGGACACCTATACTGCTTCCGGAGTTACTTGTCTCTGCGGACCTCTGATCCTTTGTTAGTATTTAGATTATTATAAAAAGATAGTTTTAAAGGTTAGTTTCGGCGAGTCAGTAAGTAGTTAATCTTTTGATTGATTAGTGTTAGGGAATAATTTAAATCCCACAACGATTGAGGGGAGCAGTTATATTTTTCATACACGACTTGCAAATTAAGGCCACACTATTTCTCCCAAATTTTATAACATAGTATTAAATCAATTGAATATCCAAATGTCAAAGGTTTAAAATTTTGATAAGGGAGAAACTGTGAATAAAATAAGTGTATAATAACTAACCGTAATATAGGACTCATAGTACTATCGCCCAAACGTTCTAAACAATTTCGAATAACCGAAGCACATTTTGAGGGGGAGCGTTTCTGAATAAATAAAATAAAATGATCGAGGTACAAAACGCTTTGATATTCATATTAAAAAAAAACATACGTACCTTAATTGAAATTTTCAATGGGTTTATGGAAAGGAGAACTGTACCAAAAGACCGTACCATAGCATTTTACATTATGGAATATAAGGTTGGTAAGGTTTTAGGTACTAATCTATTTATCCACCAAAACCGGAGGATCTACCAGGAGACAATCCACTAGTTATGTAGAAGTCCTTTAGTATGAATATAAAAGAGGTAAAAGCTAGAATAAGGTAAGAAAGTGCCATACAGAGAAGGAGCTAGTACAGGAATAAACGACAATAAGGATCTAGTCATAGAAGTCTCTGGGTTAGCACTGAAGGGGTTGAAGTAATTAAAAATAAATAGTAAAGATAAAGGTGTAAAGAAAGAACCCTCCATACACTTAGGCACAAACCGGCAATACATATGTGCTTGTCCTGAATCACCAAGAGATGATTGCTGACATTGAAGAATCATCATCATGAGACCCAGTTATGCAATTGCACAACCCTACCCTAACCACTACAAGAATCTTGTCAAAAGATTTCTGTTTCATTTCTCACAGTAGACTACACGCGTTATACTATTGACTTTCTCACTCTAAGTTTAGTTGATTATTGAACAGGTGGCAGTCCCAGCTCCACCTCTGATTAACTAAAACCAAAAGCCCTATTAAGTCTAGAGCCAAAGAGATCGTCAATCTTAATCTCGTTAAGGCACACAATATCAATTCTCTTATCTTTCACCACAACTGTGAAAACAAGTCTATCCTAAGAGCTCCTACGCAATATCCTTGTGATATTGCAGTACATCCGAATGAAACGATGGTTTTTTCACAATGAAGAGGAAATCCTGCAAGAGGCCAACATCAAAACTAAGCTCTGGTTAGGTGACTGTGCGATTCTACAAGAATCAAACTTGTGTCAACTGGAAAGAAATGATGGTTGCGATTCAGTAATGAATCAAACTTGTTCCAGTATACTGAATTAATGGGTTATAGATCATTGCAAACAATTTAAATCTCTCAAAGTGTTACAAAATAATACTCATAAGAAACACTTAGACTTGACTTTTTTCAAAATCAATTTTCACTTTATAACTAACTTTATCATTACAGAAATCTTAAAGATAGGAGATGGAGAAGGAAATATCCCACAACCTGTAGATATCAGTGGATAACCGAATGCTCAAACAAGACTACACTAGTTATGGAAGTTATGAAGATCTCATAAAGGTGTCAAATCTCCGCAAACCTCTATATCATGTAATTATCTTCACAAGTGCATGAATGGCTATCCATGTAAAGATGATGACAGATTATTTTTTGGGTGATGATCTCAAGAAAGCTCAAGATCACAAACCAAAGACAAGTCTAAGATAAATCAAAAGACACTATCCTAATATGTACCAGATATCAAATGTCTACGAGCAAAAGACTAAAGTGCAATAAGTTTTGTATTTTCAGAGTGGACCCTCCCTTTAGGGGAGATTGATTAATATTAGAAAAAGACTATTCGGTCACCCTGTTTATTTTAACTATTTAATAAAGCTCGAATTTAATAGTTAATATATGATTTTTGGTATTAAGCCCGGGTACTAATACCCGGTATATTGTAAGAAATAAATAAAAGGCCTCTTCCAACTTTGGAAGAGGTAAGCTAGTCACTTTATTCTTTTCTAATAAAGAACCATATTTTCTCGTCACTAGAAAAACTCTCATCCATTGTTGTTTCTCTCTCAAAAAACTAAGCCAATCTAAGAATCGACCCAGTGTTATGATATAAGATATACCACAATTTAGGAAAATCTTGATTTCTAACGAATTTGGTGGTGGATGGTAATGTTTTTCAAAGCAGAGGAGCATTGTTATGGAAGAGAGGAGTTTGTATGATTAATGTTAACAAACAAAGGTTGGGTTTGGTGGAAATGTTCAAATCCGGGATGGTGATGTTTGGAAAACCAGGAGGTGGTCGAGAGACACGTGGTGGTGGCGATGATTGGAAGGGCCTGAAGGCCCAAATTATAATCAATTGCTGTTTGAGCATAAGGGAACTTGTGACATTTGAGGTGGAGGAAGTTCTTGAGGTTTAAGTTTTATCGGAATGACAAAACAAAACGAAGTTATGCAAGGTGTAACATGAGTTTGTGAGTGTCGGATAACACACCTGGTGATGAAAGAGGTGTAGTGTGGCTTTTTCTAGAGATGGATTTGATGGAGCTTGAGGTTGTGAAAGATATTTCTTTTAAGGAAGGAGGTGAAGTGAGTAGTCCTTATTTGTTTTTCCTCACTTGAAGATGTTATATTGACATAGTTTGATACTTGACACTCATTCTTGCGGTTTTTCTTTTGAAGTTTTGGGTGAATTTGTTTTGGATGAACTAGTCATGGTAATGAACTAGTAAGGTTGTATGTAAGGAATGTGGAGAAAATGTGAAGAAAATGAAGTTTGAGGATGATGATTATAAGGACAAAGGTTGATATGAAATTGTAAAAAGATTCTGGATTAATATCGAGAACAATGTTAATATCCTAAGGTTTAAGATCCCACATAGTATCATATAGCATGGTTATAAGATATAGTAGAAAAAGTTAAAAATCAAGAAAATTCAAATTTTGGTGCCTGGACTGAGTGAGCCACGGATCCACCAAAATAACATACGGATCTACCATATGGTGGATCCGTAGGTCGCAGTTTTCGACAAAAATGACCAGAACATCAATTTGCACCCCAAGCACAAAATAAATTATCATGCAAGTAATGTTGTAGATGAAGCCTAATCCCATGAAATTCATTACATAGAATCTAATAGACATGCCACATTTATCCTACAAATTTTACACGAGCTAATTTAAACTAGTTTAGTTAAGATTAAAATATCCTCATTACATATTTATTTAGAATACCATTGAGAACTGATCATTATTATGATAGATCATTGCAAAGCACAACGATAGTCATCGATTATTTCACTGTTAGGAGCGAATTTTGCTCATCATCAAACCCATAGAAGGGTGAAGGAAATGAAGTGTTTAACTTTGAGAGAAAACGAGTTATTTTGTGATAATTTTAAGAGCTTAGATAGAAGGAGACTATAAGGTAATAGGTAAGATTTGGAGATTTATTTTGAGAACGATGCATCGTCTTGCCAGGAAGAATGCTAGATTCGAATGGAGTGGAAAGTAGTGAAACAATAGAGCAAGTATGCACACCAATCGGATAATTGAATTTTGGGGTTCCATTTTCAGAAAAAGAATTTTTTCTCTGATTAACTAATTTATGGGTTTGAGGATAGCGGAACACTTCCATTAGTGTAGCGGAAATTTGGATTGAGTGTGTCCTTATTTTTTCTCCAATACGACTTTTCATTGGTTATGTTAGATCGATTTGACGAGGGAAGATCAAGTATTTATGAAATTGGATTGTTTGATTGAGAGTTAATGCTAGTTTTAGACATGGAAGGTAAGCGACCATTCAGTGCTATAAAAGCAGCGTCCTTCGTGAGAAAGATCTAGAAGAATTCCGAATTCTCTTAAAGTAAAAAGAAATTTTTCTTCATATATGTTGAAAGAGACAAACCAATCATTATTTAATGAATAAAATTGAAAGGATCGATAGAGTTCAAAGAGAAATTGTGGGTAGATTTTTCCATCCAAGCGGTAGAAGGATTGAAAACTATTTTTAAGGAAGATTTCTTCAAGGTTGACTTGAGTGTTGAAGTTGTTATCAATGATTCTTCCCTCATGTATAGACCGTTTTGCAAAGTCTTCACATGACATTGGATATCTAAAGGTAGTTTATTAAGATTATATGAGAAAATATTATAAATGATAATGACTCAATAAGTGAAAAAAATACAATGTAAGAGTGTCTATATGGACTTAATGTGGGTGTGCGGTTTGCTTGACTCAAATAAAAGAAAAATAGTGATAACTGTAACACCCTCATATTTGACATATAGCAGCGGAAGCTAATCTGGGGTATTACTTCATGAATCACAGTCACAATAATAGAAAACGACTACAAAAATTGACGTTTTTGGAAAATATTAGTATCATTCATTAATCATCAGAGATTTTACAAAGAGGACCAAACACATTATCAAAACATAAATCTAAAATGATAACAGGATTTGGAACGTCCTCAAGTGGTCAAATGCCACTTTGTGCCAAAGTTTTTGCTCAATTAACATGAGATAAACATATCCTAAAAGGGTCCAAAAACCACGGTTGTAGTGGAATTCACAAGGTTTAAAATGAAATAATAGCGAATACAATGTCGTCATTAAGTGGTACTAATTGCAACACATCACAATTTATCATGAAAAACAATATTAATTGCCGTAAGCTCATGCAACACTAAACATTAACATCAAGTCAATTGCAACGACTTGAAGGAACAACTATACATAAGAGAAAGGTAACTTGCCAAAGTTATCCTTTGGTTATCAAATATAAGTGGCATTTGGTACCCCATTATAACGGGTACACCAACAGGAGTTTCGTCACCAAATCCAATAGATTCAAATGCATAATAATCACGTTCACAGAACAATCGCAAGTGACTAATGGTTCATGATAAGAAATATTGGCAGTCGAAAAACAAACTTCGGCAATAATAAACAGGATGCATACATTAGAAAAACACCTGTATTCATGGTTAATATCATGTATCTCCCCACAGAGATTTAGGAAAATAGTAAAGGTGGGACTATGAACTCACCTTATCAAGGTAGTTGATTGATTTGATATTTAATTCAAATAGGAGTAAATAGCCTTGTCATGCAATCTGGGGTAATATGTCAAGTCTTAGTTTGATTATTGATATTACAAACTTTATTTCATAAAATTTAACGGTTTTTGGTTTGATAACTTGTGAAAATATCGTATCACTGTTCGGGCTATCATAATCCAGAGGTCATGTAGTAAACGTTTGAGGAGCTAGGACACTTTAAATCGTAAATCCAGCAACTCGTCAAAACGTCTACCCAAATGAAACCCCTCACATGAAACTCCCTAGTAACGTGATACGTTATAGATTAAATGATAAGATTTTATCTTTTTAAGTTTCTTCAAAAGCTAGCGGATGATAATTTATGTTAAATATATAACATAATTATTTTATAGTGTTTCGATCGATGAATGATAACGACAAATGTGTCGGGTTTTAATAAAATCGAGTCTTATAATATTTAAATATATTTTTATAATTAATATAAAAATATTACATTTTATACCTTTGAGAATACGAAAATGACAATATATACCCTTGGTATATATTAATTTACAATTTAACCCTTTAATTATATTTTTAAAACATTAAACCTTTAACTTTCAAGTATGACAAAACAAACCCCTGAAGTTTAACTTTAGGATAATTACATTTTTGGCCCAAAAGTTTAATATTTTCAAAATTTACAATATATACCCCTTTGCATGAAATGTTTTGCGATTTAAGTCCAAAAACCATATACTTTGCATTTTTCGAATCCAATTTAGTTTTGCAGCATTTAGCTTATCATAATAAGCTAAAATAAGTTTGGTTTTATAGTTTTAACAAGCTTATAGCTTGTGAAAAGAGCTTATGAGCTCGAAAATCCAATTAGGGTGCGTTTGGCTTTAAAATTAGGATCCAAAAGCTTAGAGCTTTTAAGGTTTGTTTTAATGCTTATAAAAATGATAGGTTAGCTTATTAAAATAGCTTTTAAGACCAGCTTTTAGCTTATAGCTTATTAGGGTTTCGAAAGAAGGGTTTTAGGGCACGGTTTGGTTTAGGAAAACCAAACAAATGAGTTTGTGGTTCAAGAACTTATACAAGTAACTTAAATATAGCTTATACAAGATCTATAATGATACAAGAGCTTATAGAATAAATTATGGGACTTACTAGTATGAAAAGTTCTGATGTGAATAATGAATGTATTAATTATGCGTGGGTATATATAGGGTAGAGAAGGAGTAGAGGCCAAGTTGGATGGAGTAAGGACCAAGTAAACTTGGAGTGGGGTTCAAGGTTCAGCTAGGGTGACTAAGGAAGGCTATGGAGGTGTAGCTTAGCAAGGTGGAAGAAGATGGTGAAGTTAGGGTGGTGACAAGGGTAGTATATAACTTGGTGGCCAAGTTAGATGATGGTGGTGCCTAGAGGTGCTTGCTAGGTGACATTGGTTTGAATGAGAGATGGTGAGGTCAATAGAGCTACTTGAGTGCTTGAGTACTTGGTAAGCTAGTTTGTTAAGTTAGAACAGTTTAGGGGTGGCGAGTTTATGGCTGTTTTGGATACCAACATCGGTCCCTGTAAAATGGGTTTGATCCATTACAAACCGTAGAGTCGATTAAGCCTAAATCAATGAGATTGTTATAGATATATGAGTCCTATAACAACTTTTAGTTTTTACATTTTTAGGGGTCACTGTATACAAAAATTTAGAGAAAACAAACATTTACTATCGTGTACAGAATCTGCGCAACTTTGCCATTTCGATATAACTAAATCATCCGACATCGAAACAGGTGGAGTCAACCGCCAAAAATGATCACAATACATAGTGCTACAACCTAGTATTTTATTTAATACCCAAAGCCTATTGAATTTTCCCAATTCCCCTCCTATGGTTATCAACTATCAGATTCTGAAAAACTAAGAACTAAGTTTAAAAGGAAGAACAGGTTAGCTAGGTTTTTTAGGTTTAGATTATGGTTTAGGTTTTTATGTTAGTGTAGGACTATTTAAGGTTAGGTTTTAAGAGAAAAGTGGTGCATTGGAAGCTTGTAACATGTGCTTAAAAGGTGGTACGAAATTCCTAAAGAAATGGAGGGAAAATGAGCTCATTTGAATTCTATGCATAGTCGAATTGTACTTTGAGCTTTAAGGAGTTGTAACAAAAAACAGAATGATTAGGAGGTGAATTTAATCTCAAAAATTATGCATTGTATACTTGTACACATCTTTGATAAACTTGTACAATTTATTTATAGCAAACATTTCAAAAAGTTAGGTTTTGATATAAACGTTAAGTTTAATCTTGTTTTGAATAACGTCTTGAAAAAGTATGGTTAAATGGATAACATCTTTTGGTAAAAATGATGTAGAATATAGAACTATGACATATTAGGACTTTTACTTCTATAAACGTAGATATAGCTGGCATTGGTAAGGTTTGCGTGAGCTCGTTTACTTGTTAATGCAAGTTTTACGATGCCTAAAGTAGTGGAATAAAGCAAAAAAAATTCCCGGTGAAAATGGTTTCATACTAATTTAAAAGATGAAATAATCACTAGAAAATTGCATCTAATTTAATAGATAGATAATTACATAAAGGAAAATTGTGGGTTGTTATAACGGACTATAAATAAAACAAGTAAAACACATAATAATTTAATCACTCAAACAACAATAAACAACATCAATATAACATAAACTTCCTAATCATTGATATGCTCATTACTATTATCATTTCATAACACATCAACTTCATCAATGACGACAATGGCTGAATATGTTATTGCTGCGGGTGCTAAAAACTGACCCCTATGCTCGAGAAAGGCATGTATAATAGTTGGAAGACTCGTATTCTACTTTACATTGAAGGGAAGGAGAATGGTGTGATGTTAATTGATTCAATAAAAAACAATCCTTTTTAACTTAATAAGGAGATAACTATCCAGCAACTGAAGGTTCACTAGAGGAAAAACGTTTACGAGAATTGAAGGATCTTACTATTGAGGAAAAGTTAAGAAAAAGTTGCGACATCAAAGCTACTAACATCATTCTTCTCGTATTTACCAGTCCTGACATAATACACCTTGTCAATCTTCACAAGACAACCAAAGAAAAATAGACATGGTAAAGGAATGCTGAAGGCACTTAGCTAACAGCTTCATGAACAGAATCAAAGTTATATGATTGATTTTGATAGAATTTAACGTCTGAGAAAGAAATCGTTTCACATGTATTTTTTGAATATGCTATTTTGATATATGATAGAATTCATTGGGATGCCAAAGACACCGATTCAAAAAATACGAATTTGTGGTAAATCAACTTCAGCCAGATGGATAAGTTTGTCACAATAACTAAGTAAGCAAAAAATCTTCACAAAACTAACTTTGATTAGTCGTACGCATTTCTCAAACACAATGAAAACAATGTAAATGAAGTTCTAGCAATGCGACACAGTTATCTGGATTCACTTGCCTTACTTGCTAACACCTAGAATCCACCTTCATCCTACAGTAGTCAGAGATCACAATACAATCCTCAACCATTAGAATACCTTCCATATCAACCATATCAACAATATCAACCAACCAATCCATCAACTCAATAGCAAATCATTTCTTCACCTCCATAACTAAGCACCAGTTGCTCAATAACAGTCACTTGCACCATTAACACAACTTGATTTAGGATTTTGCATGTACCATCAGGTTCATTCTAAGGATGAGATCACAAAGTTACAAACTCAACAAGGCTATGATGTTCCCTCAATACTGCTAAGAACTTAATATTTCCACCAATAAATAGGGTTTGGTAAAAAATAGGTTGGGGTTTATATATATATAAAGAAAAAAAAAAAACAACAAATCTGAAAAAAAACTTATCTAATCTAAAACGCACCAACAATTCAAGATGACAGAGTTACAGTTCAGAATGTTCAAGTACGATGGTCTAAGGGTTATGGGGTTAATACTGGAAAGGGTAAAGCTACAGGAACATGGGTTATCAACACTGTTGGAGACGTGCAGGCAAATCAACCTAGGGTAATCAGGTGTTACAGTTATAAGGGTAAGGGTTATATCACTAAAATGTGTACTGCAAAGAAAAGGGTAAAGGATTTAGAATGGTTTAAGGAGAAGATGTTACTTGCTCAAGCACAAGAAAGCTGGAGTTATTTACATAAGAGCAACAAGATTTTTTGGCTGATAGGTTGAATAAATAGATTTAGACTATGAGGAACTTTTAAGCTACACACACATCCAACTTCAAGGCAGATCATTAGATGGCATTTGATTAATACTGTGATGAGAATCCCCCCGCTACTGCTAGTGCAATCTTCATGGCAAGTCTTTCTCATGCAGGATCAATCAATGGAGATACAGTTGGTCCAACCTATGATTTAGACATACTCTCTAAGGTACCATATTACGACACTTATCATGAGGCTGATGTGCTTAATCCTGTTGTTCTAGAAACAAAATATTCTGAACACTTAGTCTCTAATAATGATTCATATGATGAACTTACGAGTGACAGAAATGTTATCTCTTATGCTGATTATATAGTTATTAATGCTATGATATTATATGTTATTGAACAAATGCAAAGTCAAGTAGAACAATGCAACACAGTAAATCTAGAGAATAGAATGGTGAATGAATCGTTGACCAGTGAGCTTGAACGATACAAAGAAAAGGTCAAAGATTTAGAAGAAAGACAAAAGTCTAAACATTTTTTCATGAAACAAGAAGAAAATTTAGATTCTCAAATGCGAGGAATTTTATGATCGTAATAAAAAAGTGGAAGCTTTTGAAAAACAAGTCATTATACTAAAACAACAATTTGAGGTTCTATCGAACATGCATTCCTCTATGAAAAAGGATTTTGAAACTTTCAAAAAGTAGTCATTTTAAGAACAATATAAGTACATTGATGAAATCTTGGTTTTTGAAAAAGACAAGAAGAAACTTCAAAATATTGTTTACAAAATGGGTCAAACTGTTCAAACAATGCATTTGTTAACCAAACCTCAAGTTTCTTATGATGATGCCCACAAAACTGCTATTGGTTATCAAAATCCTTGATATCTTCATAAAGCTTAAAGGCAACAACCCATGTTGTATAGTGTAATTACCTTAGTTGAGAAACATGATCTAATTTCTTTGTGCGGTTTTGAAAAACAATGATACTTGATTGAAGAGAGCGTATAAAAATGAAGATAAACTAAAAGAACATGAATGGATAACCCGATTGTTAATCGCTAAACTAAATAAACTCTATGAGTATTTTGTTCCCCAAAAAAAGTTGTCTGCAGAACATTCTATTGGTCACCGTGATTGTCAAAACCAATTTCCACAAGTGTCAGATCCAAACCATACACCACAAAGGTTTTTCTAAAAACCATCAACGACAAGTATGGTCAAAGAATTACTTCAAAAGTTAAGAGATCACCTTGTCCAATTTGATGTTTGCATCAAAAAGCATGATCTGTCATTTCAGGTAATTTATGAGGAAGTTGGTGAGTGATTGAAATTAAAGTAACTTATAATAGAAAGGAAGTCCCTGTTCCATTTGTCAAAAATCTAAAGAATCTTTCAAATTTTTGAAATGGTCTGTACAAAGAGTTATAAAATGAAAAGATAATTTCAACAAATGAAAGATGAGGACAATAAATGATTTTATGTAAGAAAAAATAATAATTTAGTGATTGTTATGATATGAGTCCTTTAATGTAACAATTATCGACTCTTGGAAACAATATCTCATGTGATGTTATGTGTACATTTCTGCGTTCTTTGAATTGAGTTGATAATTATGCCAGTTGTCAAAATCTTGAAATTAAGCTTTTAAATCAACAAGAATCAAACAATTCATTTAACGAACTTTCCAAACAGTTTTGAAACTTGATGAATATTGCATTCACTGAACTTTCGGTGCAACACAATAAAGAAACAATGATTTGTGATGAATCTTGGAAAATACATGATGCTTCTTTGATAACATAATTCAATAACAAATCTTTTGAGATAAATGATCTAAAAGCTCATTTTCAAGAAAAATCAATTTTAGTTAACGAGTTAAAGCAATTTTTAGATAAATTGAAAGGAAAAAGTCAAGTGACTTTGTGTGAAAAACTAGATATTGATTCTAGGATTCAAAAACTTGATGATGAGAACGTGTCACTGGCTTTTAAAGTTTCTTCTTTTGAAAAGGAAAGAGAACATCTTAAGTTAGTTTACAAAAATCTTTATGACGCGATCAAGCAGATACAGGCTCAAAACTAACTTAAAATTGACTCTTTGCAACAAAAACTTAATAATCAGATTTCTAAAAACGTAAAGTTAAGAGATCAATTACAAGCAAAGTTTTTTGAACCACAAATGAATAAAAAGGTACAGTGCAATACTACGTATTGTGAAAACCTCAACTTAGGAAAAAAAAATTTACTCTGTAACCCCGTTTTTAAAAACTTAGTTTATTCCCAAAGTAGTTGAGAAAAATGATTTGATAAAAACAGTCATTTCACACTTGAATACCAACAAGCTAATTGAGAAATGCACAAAAGTTCTTACCCTAGGTCTGCTTAGGATTGAGTCTGAACCAATCAATATGTACTTTAAGAACAATAAGGCAGTGCATCGCGATTACTTGAAAGTAACTAAAGAGCATGTAGCAACACTACAGGAACTGCTAGAACAAGCCATAGCTTTGAAACCTTTTGATGCAAATCTAGATTATGCTTGTAAGTTTGCTCAGAGAATTAAAGAACTGTTAGTGTATGTTAGTGCCTCATGCCATATTTACACAAAGCAAGAATGAAAAGTGGGCTCCCGCAACAAGTCACACAAAGAACAATAAGCCTTACAACTCATCAGGAATAAGTAAAACAGTTGATAATAACACACAAAAGTATGTAGTAAAACAGAACGTTGAAAAGACTGGTAACACCTTGTTATGCCTTCTACAAGGAAGATGAAAGACTATACTAATGCTAGCGGATCACAGCTTAAGAGCAATACAAGGAATGATAGGATCCAACAACCATCAGTAGGGAGCGCAAAAAATAAAGTAGAAGTCCAAAGTTCAAATCTAGTACAAATATGAACAAACTTTGTTTCATTAATGCGAATGTTAAGAATGTTTTTTGACATCGAATTATGAGAATATTAGCTTATCAAATAATGGATGTTTATAATCTGTAAATCATGATGCATTTGTTTGTTAAATATCTTAAATATTGCGCAAAAGCGGTAAAAAGGCTAAAATACAATCAAACAAAGTGAAAAAGAATGATGGAAACCAAACAGAAGGATCCTTTACCACTACAGGACAATAGATGGAATTACCACTGTAAGAACAATCACTAGTAGTAAATTCAAGGCCCTCTACTAGAATCACTGCTTGCCATAGTAGTAATCTCCGGGCAAGATTCTCACGACACAGTGGAACCCCGAGTTTGAATCTAGCAAGGCCTCAAACAACGATATAGACAAAGCATAGGAATCCTTACACAGCCTATCTTAATAGCAAAAGTCACCCAGTGAATGATCATGGTTTAGGGATTTCATCAGCATCAAGAGTTCTAGATTAAAATATGAACTTTGGATATTAAAGTGTCACTTAGCTTCTAACAGCTGCACCTAATTGAAAAGTTGGGGATCCAGAGCTTTGTAATATATTTCCATTTCTATTTGTTTCTTTTTGTACAAATTTTAGAAATTGTTCTTTGGTACTTGGATTCTGGTTGTTCAAAGCATATGACTAGCTAACGTGATAAGCTCACCAATTTCATCTCCAAGTTTATTGGTACCGTTAGATTCACCAATGACCACTTTGCAGCTATTATAGGTTATGGAGATTTACAGATGGTGTTAGCCTCAAAATATTGAGCCGAACAGGAAGTTCGTTCATTACGTTACGAGTCTCGGTCATTAATTAGTTAATTATGTAATAGTATACTAAACATAGAAACAGGCTCGAGTAGTTTAATACTAATATGTTAAATGTTTACGGGTTTAATCCAAGCAAAACCGAGCTCGGTCCTTGTTAAATATCCCCGCGTCATTTAACGCGACGGGGAATATAAACTCTTTTTCTAATAAAAAGAGTTAGTTGTTCTTTTTCTAATAATTCTTCTTTTCTATTTTTCTCTCATCTCTCTCTCTCTCTTCTTCTTTCTCTACAAAAACAACTCACTCTCTTAACTTCTTTTCTAGTTTCGATTCGTAATTATTATATATGGTTATAAGTGTTACGGGGAGTAATATAATTGGTACAAGCCTAAGTGGATTCGTGATTAATTCGTGTGGTTTAATTTGCTCAAATTCGTGGCCTATTACTCAAAAGAGGCCACGGCTCCAATTTTTTAAATTCCTCCGTGGGACTCCCATTCACCATTACTGAACCCCATGATGATCGAAGGCAACCTTGAATCCAACCACACCACCTATCTTTATAACACCTTGTGTTTTAGGTCATTGTACGACATTATGTAATTCAAAATTTATTTTTAGGGTTTTACGTGTTTGCTTTTAAATCGTAATCGTTAAGCTAAATCGCGTAAACTAAAAATGATCATTCAATGTAAACGGGCATTAAACGATTAAACGTTTACATCAAGCAAGTGTTAAATGATTATTATGAGGATAATTATCAACTTTGTTCATCTTATTTTTATTGGTTACGTAAAATGCTTACGTTTCGCGATAAAATGCGTTTCGGCATTCCCGGAAGCACCAAAACCTAACTACGCTTAAACAAATACCCACGATTATACCCAATACACAAAATAATCAAAATATCATCCCATATATGAGTATGTGGCCGAATTTGGTGAAGATATGACCAACAAATATCAAGGTTCATGTCACTTGCCCTAAATATCAAGCTACAACAAATATCAAGGGAACCATGTCTTACATCTTTGTAACCACTTGACCAATTGCACTAGGAACCTTCCTTGAGGCCTTCCTTGAGTCCTTGGCTTAGTCTTCCATCAATATAAGACTTTAGCTAGCAAGTATCACACACATATCTCATTTCCAAGGTGTAAAATCAATCAAACTCTCCCAATTCCCTCTCTAATAGCCACAGCTCAAAAACCTTAACTTACACAATCCCTACAAAATTTTATACCACATATACAAGCATACACACATCGTATCTAAGACCTACTAAGGTGGTTTCAAGGATTGATTAACCATTTGCAAGCAAGGAAGCAAGAAAAGGAAGCAAGGGTTTACTTGGAAAAATTAGGGTTTTCACCTTATATTTTCAAGCCAAGGATGTTAATCACAAGGGTGTGATTGTTATTCTTTTCTCTACACATCCACATAAGGTTATTTAAAAGCTTAATCATTTCATAACTAAGATTTTATTTGTTCATATGTTATATTTTGCTAAATCACCATTTAGGGTACTTTTGAATATGTAAAATGGATATTTACTTATGATTAATGTTTTATAAACTTATTTACACGTCACATGGATGCTAATATGCTATTAAAAGGGATGTATAAGTGTTTTAACATGTTGTTTAAGTATAAACATGTATATGTACAAATTAGGGTTTCTAATGTTAACTTATGAGTTACAAGTGAAAATGGTAGTTAAACTTGTTATCTTAAACACACTTGAGTAAAGCATGATCTAATGGACTTTAT
>BQNB010096699.1:4891-25558 GCA_026074375.1 Tanacetum coccineum | reverse complement strand
GAAAGGGTTTTGTTTTTTGAAGGGTTTCTTGGTTTGATCGATTTCTAAGAAGGTTTATTCTTAGGGTTATATCGATAAAGCAAGGTTAAAGAAGAATGGCTAGTATAAATACTAGGTTAAACATTGAAAAGCTAGATGAGAATATTGTACAAAAGCATGGAGGTTCAAAACAAGTTGGGTTCAAACAACGTGGTCATAGTGTTGGAACAGGAGTCTATGGAGTACATGATGAAAAACATGTTTGGTTTGAGGTGGAACTGCAGGGAGCTCAAGGGGATCGTGAAGCTGAGGTTTTTCAGGTTAGTAACAATGATACTGCAGTGGCTCAAAGACGGTTAAAGGACAAGCAACTTGAAGAAAAGACAAATACGGACTGCTTGGTAAAGGAGTAGGAAAAGATGCACCTTGGTATAAAGGTGGGGACAAACATTACGGTAACCGGAGTACCTTGTCAAGAGGATGCAGAGGGTAATGTTGCTAAAAAGAAGAAAGAGCTAATATAGGGAAATTACTGAAGTACAATGCCTGGTCAACAAGGTGGTCCCTGGTTCGAGGTTCCAGCACGAGGAAAAAATGCTGAGTATCTGTTATGTTTAAGTGTTACTCCTAAGGTGAAAATTGTAGGACATTAGGAGTAAATTTAAACATAAGTTATGAGGTTAAATGTACATTGTAATTTAGATTAGGAATATACTATAACTAGGATTAGTTAATCTTGCCTTGCAAGGCAAGGAGTTTCCTATTTGACTTAGGATAGGTTTCCACCCCCCCCTCATCCTTATAAATAGAGATGAAGGGGGATGCTAGTTATTCTTCTTCTTCCTCGTTGTAATAGTTTTATTAGAGATTTAATAAATGTTTGGTACGAAAGTATAATGTGTGCATATTTTGTCGGTTCTTTGTAGTCTCTCGTGTTTGTTACTTGTGCTCGATACAACTCGCGATCTAGCGTTTCGCGATCGAACTTCGGGTTTATTGTCGTAATTATCCAACAACATCATTTAAACAAAGTTAAATATTTCATCTAACAAAAATCTTTTACAAAATATAAATCAAAATCGATCATATTTTTTGTGTTTATGGTAATAAGTTAATGACCTATGACTCTAAAATGGCTGAAACATGAGGGTCAACTTCCATGTATGACGAAGGATCAATTGAGTCCATAACATGATCAATAATGAATTAGAAAGATCATTATATTTCTCGCTTAAATGTTGGCTTTGTGTAGTTGCCCCACTTGCACAGAGTAATCATCGCCACTGATAATACGTCACCATACTTTTGTCAATCCAAAAGAGATAAAGTTCATATAATTTAAAACACAGGAGTATAACTATAAACAGCTAGTTAATATCAATATTTGTTAAGTACAAACACATGGGATATAAACTTAAAATAACAGTAACACCCACATTAATGATAGCAACACAAAAGAAGATTAACTAAGTAGTACATAATGATCTAGTCAACTAACCATATATATAGCTGCTATGAACCATAAAAAATAACCATAGCAAAACATTAAACAACATAACAAACATAAAACACATGTGTACGTTTACTAGAATCTTCAAAAAGATGATATTTATTAGTGTGCTTGTGTGTTGATGGAGGGTGGTGGACAACGGGTGTGGTGGAGTGTGGACCACTGTGGTGAGGGTGGTGCACGGACGGTGGTGAGTGTAGGGTGGTGCACGACGGGCGGTTTGGTGTGTGTGAGCGGAGGTGGTGTTGGTTAGTCATTTTTTCTAGTATGTGTTTTTGGTCTAAAGTCATTGTGATTGTATACTATATAAGTGGAAATGTGACGTTCATTATTTGATGCTATATCCTGGGTAGGTGACACATATCTAACCAACACGAACATCACAAAAATATATACTACGTTATATATATATATAATAATATAATATTAAATATATAAAATATAGTAAAATATATATATTATATATATATAACAAGCAAAGATAACTCGCGCGTTGCGCGACTTTTATATTTTTCGCCAGTGCGTTATTGGCGGGCCATTTTTTCTTGTTCGGGTTAATTTCTTATGTCTCATGTTTAAATTTTGTTGTTTTTCTCCAATTAAAGTATCAATTTTTTTCAATAAAGGGGATATTTTTTTTTTTTTGCCCAAGCCGATAGAAAGTCGTAAATGTAATTTTTTTTCTTTTTATTTTTGACAAAAGAAGGGCAGAGTATAAAGTTTTTTTTTTATGGCCGACGAACAGTAACCACGGTATAAATTTTTTTTGGCCGTTGAACAGTAACCACCGGGCCTGACCGATGTTGACTACACTGTTCATTAATGAACAGTAAGCCATTACTGTTTTGGCATGTAGTGTAATGGTAAATGTGTATATATATAATATAATGTTAGTGTTACTTTTATATTTTCGACATACAATTATCACCTCTAGATATTTTATAAAGTAGTATAGGTTTCTATGACAACAAACATGTTACCCCATGACTATGGCACATGTGGAGCAAATATGTGGGTACTCGTAGTCAAACTGATTACAATACTCTACCGACATGGTTATGATATATGTACCCCTCTCAAAACATCATTTGTACCCCCGGTTTTTTCCGGTTTTTTTTTCGGATTTTATTTTTTTTGTATTTTTATAATTTTGTATATGTTATAAAACTGTGACACGGAAAAAACGGAACGAAAAATATAAAGTTTAACAGGTCAAAAGTATGAAACTGTCAAAAATTACGGAACAGAAACTGATAAAAAACTGCGTTGCACTGTAAAAAGAGGGGTACAAAAGGAATCTTTTGTACTTTTTGACACTATGCAGTGGGGCAGGGGGTACTAATAGGGGCACCCTTATAAAAATATAAACATTTGATTCATAAAGATTTTCTATATACATTGCAAAACTATCATAATAGTTTTCTTCGTCCTGTAGTAACATTACACTGTCGTATATTCTTAGAAAAATTGAATTATTTCACATCTCACCATTACTTATTACTCCGTGTTACTTATTAGAAGCATTTTGATCGGTTAAAATTTGTAAATACACACTTATTATAACGAGACAAACCAATATAGAAATGTGAACACTTATTAAGAGATATGAACGGTTTATTTATAACTTATACAAATGCAAACAAGCAAGTGTTTGCTTCATTACTTTGTGCAGACGAACGGAATAGTTCATACTTCATAGTGTGTAAGTAAAATATAGGAAAATGATCAGTATCTTTTTTATTGTTCTTATTTTCTAACTGACATTAACAACTCTGATAACCTGTTTTCTTTTCATGGTTACCATATTTGAACCATCTTATATAGTGATGTCTTGTATAGCTAGCTAGCTATATAGTTTAGTTTGTATCATGTTACATTTATGTGTCATAAATCTTATAGAGCGATTTAGTAAGTATGCTAACTTAATAAGATGGCCAGTTCTATACTTCTACGCATGTTAATTGATCTGTCGTTATCGGATGATCCGACGATGGTTCCATGATTTGATCTATAAGACCAACTCAATACAGCCGAGAAAAAAAAATTCAAGCGCAACTTGGTCACGGAGACCTTAATTTTGGTTCAGTCTGCGAGCAAGCCACTCTAATTTAATTTGGTTAGGACGTACTGTTGGGAAACCTGCACACTTTTAATAGCGTAGATCGAATAATTAACAAGTAAATGAACGTAAAGAAAAACAGATAACANTGTTATGTATATTAACAATACATTTCTGGAAATTATACTCGAACCACTCAAGCGACCCAACTTGTTGTCCCTTATTTTTTCTTCTCGACTATGTAAAGAAACCACGTTGGTTTCGTTTCCTTCGTTTTTCCATCTTGTTGAGTATGTATTACAATCGATCTATTCATTATATGTTATTATACAAATTATTTACGGCCCCCTCAACACGAATTCCTGGCTCCGCCCCTGAACCCAGACAAGTAATTATCCCCGGATGGTGTAAGCGAGCTTCATTTCTTCATCCTTCATTCCATAAACAAGTATATTTAATAGGCAAAGAAATGACCATGCTATCCTAAAATTAACCAACAGTAAACTGAGTTAATTACAAACATTGTTACTTTAGGGTAAAGAAGTTTTGACAATAAACTGAGTTTTTAGTTATTTTGATATAAACTGAGTTATTCTAGTTACTTTATTGTCAAAACTTCCTAGCTGAATACTGTCCAACCGTTCACATATCCAATCTTTGACTCATCCAATCGTTAACTCAGTTCTTATGTACTATATGAACGCTACGCGCCATAGGATTAACGACTAATAGCATAACAAAAACAAATAAACATACAATTCAAACATGTACATAGGAAAGTTGACAATAACAAAGTACCTACGATCACTTACACAACCCACCCTCTTCAGTTTCTCAAATCAACAACTATGACAATAATGTTATCACTACTGCATAGCAAGACGAACCAATAAAGCAGCAGCCACACTCATTGCAGTTCTAGCCGAGTATAGTGCACCTCCTCGTACCACCCTATGAGCCAGTGATCCGAAATCTTCTTGTTGACACTTATAAACCACCTCACAACTCATTTCACTCGACAAGACGTCCCATAATCCATCACTGGCTAATATCAAGCTCATATCCCCTGATTCTCGTTTAGTAAACAAGTACTCCGGTTCGGATGTTACCACTTGTTTTAGAAGCCTGTCGCCTATTTACAAACATAACTAATTAATATAATATATATGATGAATAGAATAACAGTATGTGTGGGCGATTTTCCTCCTTCCTCCTCAAACCTTAATCCACTTCTAGAATACTACCATCTTTGTGATCTATCTTGCTAAGACCCTAATCTTATTGAGGATCCTTGTGATACTCCTTGATAGAAGTTTCTTACAAGTGTTCGATCCCTAGATCCATAGGTTTTAGTCGTTGTTTTTAGGGTTTTTTCTTTTCGTTCTATTGTCCTTTTGTCTCTACTCGTCATGGGTTTCAATGATCGTTCTTCTTTTAACTCTAAAAAGGACCAAACTTAGAAATTTCCAAATCGGTGTTTGTTACAAATTTTCCTGATCATGTTACAGCTCGTGACTTATGGAATGTTTGCATGGCGTACGGTAAAGTTATTGATGTTTACATCCCTCTCAAGAAATCGAAAGCTGGTAAAAGATTCACTTTTGTTCGTTTCATTAGGGTGGATAACTTGGACCGTTTGATAACTTATCCACTATTTGGATTGGTCGTTTTAAATTACATGCTAATGAGTAGGGATGGCAACGGGTCGGGTTCGGGGCGGGTTTTAGTGTACCCGTACCCGCACCCGTCTATAATACCCGCATCCGTACCCGCCCCATTACCCGTTGGGTACCCGGTTAATATTATCCATCGGTTTTTCGGGTTTCCCCGCGGGTATAAGATATTTTCAATTGAATATGTTACGGACAAAATGACGGTTATCAAGATTAAGTCACATTAAAATACACCAAAAAATAAAGCAAAATACCCTTATTCAAATTTTTTAAAAGTAAAAAAAACAAATATCATATCAGACGATTTAGCGTTTTCGAATAATTCATGTGTAACATTCAAATATGTTAAATAATATAAATAGTTATATAAAAAATACAATGGAAGAAATTATATGTAATAATATATAAACTTTAATTAATTATAATAACAATAAAGCGGGTACAAATTCTGGTAAACGGATATGCGTACGGGTACGGGTAATCAGGGCGGGTATTACTAGAACCCGTCACCGAACCCACCAACCCGCTCCCGAACCCGACTCAACCGGTTCGGGTTTCGGTTTTCCCCGTCGGTTTCGAGTGCTTTTGCCATCCCTACTAATGAGGTAAGGTTTCAGAGGGAACCTAGTAGGGCTGAGCAAAAACCGAATAAGAACTGAACCGAACCGACGAAATCGACAGAACCGAGTGAACCGAACCGAACCGACCACCCTTCGGCTCGGTTATCGGTTTGTAGTTTTCAATAATTTCGGTTTCGGGTCGGGTCGGGCCGAAAACCAACAAACCCGTTTAAGACCCGATTCAAACCGATTTATTAATTAAACGTGGGAAAGTGGGAGTACAAAGAGTCAAAGAGTTAGGTCAGTTTGATATATTTTCATTCACCCACCCCTTTTCTCATTCCTCCTACTGTGATACGAACAAAAAAACCATCTAAAACCCACAAATCCTAACTTCACAAAACTAAACAATGGAAGAGATGTCTTCTTTACTTTCAAACCATGAATCATTCTCATCTCAACAAAACTCTACAATGGAAGTAAGTGTTCATTATATTCATATATTGTACATTTTTAGTTTTTTATGTCTTCTTTACCTACACATTATGGATCGTTATGACTATTATGGTGTGTTTGTTTTTCGTTCTAGGTAATTAGTAGATCAATAATTCAATATGCATGTTTATGTTTTTGGCTAGATTTCTATTGATATTGTTACTACTTATTACTATCACACTACAAGTTTTTGGCTACTACTTTATTGTTATGAGTTTTTGGCTACTGCTCTATTGTTATAAGTACTTATTTTTTTGTTTTAATGTGCTTGTTTAGGCTGATACAATAGACCTGATGGTGATGATTTGGGTTTTGAGCCAAACCATGACAAAGATATTGAAAAGAATGACAAGAAACGCAAAAGGAAAGCCCCAAGTAAACCAAGGAAAACGTTTTCTGAGTGTTGGAAATACTTTGATCCAAAGTTTGAACCTGATGAAAACAGGGTAATCACTAAGATGGCATATTGCAAATGGTGTCCCGTGGTTTACAAGGCTGACTCCGTTAAAAATGGTACAGGTAACATGAATAAGCATTATGTAAACTGTGATAAGAACCCTGCAAATGAGGAGCGTAATAGACAAAAAAACTAGCATTTAAGAAAAAGATTGGTGGGGATGTAGAGGGTGGTAGTATGAGTGGAACTTTACAAACTTGGAAATATGATGAAAAAGTGATCAAAAAGTCGTTGATTAAGCTAATTGTTCTAGCGGAGCTTCCATTTAAGTTTGTAGAACACCCGACCTTCATTGAATATTCCACGAACATGCAACCTAAGTTTAATTTACCCCCCTGTTTTACTATTGCTAGGGATGTTTTAAAGTTTTATCTTGAGGAGAGGAAGGGCCTTGTTCTTAAGCAATAGTTCCACTACGGTCCATTTAACTACCAATAAATATCGAAAAGCTGGTAAAATGATTCACCTTTTGTTTTCGCTTCAATAGGGTGGATAACTTGGACCGTTTGATAACTTATCCACTATTTGGATTGGTCGTTTTAAATTACATGCTAATGAGTAGGGATGGCAACGGGTCGGGTTCGGGGCGGGTTTTAGTGTACCCGTACCCGCACCCGTTTATAATATCCGCAACCTACCCCCTCACCCATTAACCCGTTTGTACCCGTTTAAATATTATCCATTATGTTTTTCTCCATCGGGTTTCCCTCCCCCGCGGGTTCAGATATTTTTCTTCACCACAAATTGAATATGTTACGAACAAAATGACTGTTATCAAATTAAGTCACATTAAAAATACACAACCGGAAAAAATAAAGCAAAAATACGCCTATTCAAATTTTTTAAAAAAGTAAAAAAAAAACAAATATCATATCTACGATTAAAGCGATTTCGAAATATTCAGTGTAAAGACATCAAATCTGTTAAATAATATAAATAGTGATATTAAAAAATATAATGGAAAGAACTTATATGTAATAATATATAATATAAACTTTAATTAATTTAGATAATAACTATAAAGCGGTACAAATTCTTGGTAAACGGATATGCTGTATTGGGTAGTAACGGAGTAATCAGGGCGGGTATTACTAGAACCCGTCACCGTAAACCCCCGTACCCCTGCTAAAAAAAAATGTATTAAATACCTAAACAAACCCGCATCCGAACCCCCCCTGGCACCCCACCCGGCCAACCCGAGCCGACCCGCCCCCCCCCCCCGAAACAACTCAACACCTCAACCGGATTCGGGTTTCTCTTTCGGTTTTCTCTTCCTCCCCTCCTTTTCCCCTCCCCTCCTCTTTCTTTCCCTTTCCCTCTTCTTCTTTTTATTTTCCTCTTTTCATTCTTCCTCTCCTCCCTTCCTTATCTTTTTCCCCTCCCTACTTCCCCCCCCCCCTTTCCTCCTCCCCCCCATCCTTCCCTCCCCCCTTCCCTCTCTTTTTTCCCTTCCTCTCTTTTCTTCTCCCCCCCCCCCCCCCTTTCCCCCCTCCCCCTCCCCCCCTTCCCCTCCCCCTTTCCCCTCCCCTCTCCCCCCGTCGGTATTGATCTTTTTTTTTATTATTTTGCCATCCCTACTAATGAGGATCTGTTCAAGAGGTAACCTAGTATGCAGTCTGAGCAAACCGAAGTAACGACTGAACCGAACCGACGAAATTGAGTACAGAAACCGAGTTGTGAACTCTAACCGAACACGAGACCACCCTTTGGCAACAGTTAGAACGTGAATGTATTTTTATCCAAATAAATATTCAGTTTTGGGCGGGTCGGGCCGAAAACCAACAAAACGCGTTATAAAGGACCCATAGTTCAAAACAAACAAACCGATTTTATTAATTAACCGATGGAAATAGTGGGAGTACAAAGAGTGTCAACTAGTTATGTCATTTAATGATATATTATTCAATCACACCCCACCGTCATGCCCTTTTTTCCGATCTCCCCTATTCCTCCTACTGTTGTATACGAACAAAAAAACCCAACTAAAAACCCACAAATCCCCAAAAAACTTCAGCATACAAAACAAAACAATGAAGTAGAGTCTTCTTTACTTTCCAAACCATGAATCAATTCTCATCTCAACGAAAAACTTAACAATGGAAGAGGTAAATGTTCATTAATATATTTCATATATATTGTACCTATTTGGATTAGTTTTTTATGTCTTACTTTAACCTACACATTATAGGATCGTTATGACTAATTAAGTGTGTTATAGTTTTTTTTTCAGAGTATTATATATCAATAAAACATCAATAAGCATGTTTATGGTAATATTTTGGCTAGAGTTCTACTAACTGATATTGTTACTAACTTACAACTATCACACTACAAGTATTTGGCTACTACTGTTAATTGAATGAGTTTTAGGCTACTGCTCTATTGTTATAAGTACTTAAGTATTTTTTTTTTAAGTGTCTTTTTGTTTAGGCTGGTACAAAGATAACCTGAATGTGAAATTCTTTAATTGGGTATTTGAGAAAACCAAACCAAGACAAAGAGATAAAAAAAAGACTGCACAAGAAACAAAAAAAAACGCAAAAGGAAAGCCCCAGTAAACCAAGGAAAAACATTTTCTTTCTGAGTAGTTTGAAATACTATTGATCCAAAGTTTGAAAAACCTTATGAAAACCAGTGAAATCCACAAAGAATGGTGCATAATTGCAAGATGGTTTCTCCACCGCGATTTACTACACAGTGCAGACCACAGTCAGTGTAAAAAAAATGAACAAAGGTAACAATGAATAACATTTATGGTCAAACAGAGATAAGAACCCATGCAAATGAGAGTCTAAATAGACAAAAACTAGCATTTTAAGAAAAGATTGGGTTGGGGATTGTAAGAAGGTGGTAGTACGATGAACTTTTACAAACTCTTGGAAATATGAGAAAAAGTGATCAAAAAACGTGGTTGATTTAAGCTAATAGAATCTAAGCTGAGCTCTTCCATTTAAGTTTTAGAACACACCCCCGACCTTCATTAGAATATTTTAAATATTCCCACGAACACTTTTTGCAACCTGCATTTTTTGAATTTAAACCCTCTACCCCCCCCGATTTACTATAGCAAGGATGAATCAAAGGTTTTATCCTTTGAGAAGAGGAAGGGCCCTTGTTTCTAAGCGAAATAGTTCCACAAAGACGGTCCATAAAACAACCACATACGTGTTGGACATCTATAGTAAAAAGGAATTGAACTTATGGTTTTTAATAAAAAAAATAAACCTTATAAAAAAATAAAAATTAAAAACTTAAGTTAACAATCCCGATCAACTTATTTCCAACTTTATCTTTAAACGGATTTAAGAATGCATTACCGCGACGACGAGTTGTGGTAGTGCTTTGGCTTGACGTTGATTTCGGTATGTCACTTGATATGTTTGTGCCATATTTTTCTTTGTACATGGCAAACAATACTCTCATGTCTTTCTCAACCTTGTTAACCAACTTGTCACTTAATTCTTCGTCGGTTAAGAATTGAATTGGTGTCTCCTCACTTTCTTTATTAACCTCCACGGGTGTACAACCATTTTCTATCAAATGTTTAAACCCATAGCCAATTATTTCTGACTTCATTGTCGGATCTAAGATAACGGCAAAGTACAAATAATGGTTGATTTTTTTGTAATCACCCAAATATTTGTCATATTTTGGTCTCATTTTGGAAATCATTTCTGTAAAGGAAGCATTTTCTCTCCAATATCAAGTATCTCTCCAAACCACAAGTGAGCTACGAGAATTGATACACTTGAAACAAGTTCCGTTGTTTCCTTAAACTTTTCCAAAAAGGTAACCACCTTCTTACAAACCTCAAAATCAGCCTGCTTAGGTATTTCCTCAAGGTCTCGAGCAAAACAAGAGTTATTGAAATCATAATCAAAAAATGCATCTTTTAACTCAATAGCGGTTTTCAACATATCATGTGTGGAATTCCATCTTGTAGGGCATTCGGAAATCAAAAAATTATTTGAAGTACAAGCATTTTCAACACTCTCTTCTTCAATCATCATTAATGTCTTCAATCAACATTAATGTCTTTAGTTGAAACTTCTCTTTTATCATTGACTAGTAGCATTAGTATTTAACAGTATTAAGAAGACTTTTAATTCCCAACACATACATCTTACATGAAAGTGTTTACCATCATCATACTTAGTTGGTAAATTTTCTAACAAGTATTCAAGAGCTTTGTCATTTGAAGCAATGTTATCAACCGTCATGGTCATAACATTCTTTATACCCCATCCGTTTATGCATTCCAAAAGTGTCCTACCAATATCTACCCCTCTATGGCTATGAATTGGTCTAAAATTGATTATTCTTTTGTGCATTACCCAATCATCATCTATAAAGTGGGCGGTTAAAACCAAAAAGTTCATCCTTTTACAACTAGAAGTCCACGTATCGGTGGTTAAATGGACCGTGGTGGAACTATTGCTTAAGAACAAGGCCCTTCCTCTCCTCAAGATAAAACTTTGAAACATCCCTAGCAATAGTAAAATGGAAAGGCAAATTAAACTTAGGTTGCATGTTCGTGGAATATTCAATGAAGGCCGGGTGTTCTACAAACTTAAATGGAAGCTCCGCTAGAACAATTAGCTTAATCAACGACTTTTTGATCACTTTTTCATCATATTTCCAAGTTTGTAAAGTTCCACTCATACTACCACCCTCTACATCCCCACCAATCTTTTTCTTAAATGCTAGTTTTTTTGTCAATTACGCTCCTCATTTGCAGGGTTCTTATCACAGTTTACATAATGGTTATTCATGTTACCTGTACCATTTTTAACGGAGTCAGCCTTGTAAACCGCGGGACACCATTTGCAATATGCCATCTTAGTGATTACCCTGTTTTCATCAGGTTCAAACTTTGGATCAAAGTATTTCCAACACTAGAAACGGTTTTCCTCCTTGGTTACATGGGCTTTCCTCTTGCGTTTCTTATCATTCTTTTCAACATCTTTGTCATGGTTCGGCTCAGGACCCAAATCAACACCGTTAAGGTCTATGGTACCATCCTAAACAAACACATTAAAACAACAGTTGCGTCAAGAATTGCATCAACAACTATTTTAATTAGAATGAACAGTTGCATCAACAATTAATAGAACCAAAACAAAGGATCAAATTACGTTAATATAAATGCAACATGTAAGACAATGAACAAAATGCAACATGTAAGACACGTTTTTAACTAAAAAATAATATGTAACATGAATGAAAAAAATCATATCGTGCACCCATAATTGCATGACTATATAAAAAACTAAAAATGCACAATATATGAATTTAATGAACACTTACTTCCATTGTGCAATTATATATGTGTGGGACCCATTATAAAATTAAGTTAAGGCGGATGAATCTTAACCCATCATATCATTTTTGGGAATTTCATCATAATCGTGACATGTGTCACCTATTTGATTTACAAAATCACAATTTAGATTATCTACTTATATAAAAGCATTAATAATGTGGGACCATTAAAAATTAATGATAAGGAGATGCAATCTTAATCGCCACCCATATCATTTTTGGTAATCTACATATAAGTGACATGTTATTGTCACTTTTTGATTAAACCAATCACCTTTTTTAATTATCAAATTGAAATATCTTTCTATCTGTTTACTTTTATTTTGATCTCATATTATATTTTTTAAAATTTTATGCTATTTCTATTCAACATCATTTTGATATATTTTTATAATTTTTTTTTTAATTTTTTAATGGGTTATATTTTATGTTGATTTATATATTTTTTACAACTTTAATCTAAATTAAATATAAAAACTAATCCGTTAAAATATCTATACTTTCCGAGAGTTTGAGAGTAGTTTCTTTTTACATGCGGCGCCTGTGCCGATTGACGAGAATATGGATGTTTTGGGAGGATTACGGGAACTCCAACGAACCATACATTGTGAAACGAAATTTACTTAAGCGGGGTTTAGAAAATTACTAAAAAGTTGAGTTAGTAATATATTTTTTATTGTCGCCTATGGCCACGGGGGTACCCCCTAGTATGAATATAATGAACACTTTACTTCCCTTGTAGAGTTTTGTATTGAGACGAGAGAATGATTTTCATGGATATCTCTCTGATCCCCCCAAGCAGAATCTCTTCCATTGTTTAGGTTGTAAAGTTAGGATTTGTGGGTTTTAGATGGTTTTTTTGTTCGTATCACAGTAGGAGGAATGAGAAAAGGGGTGGGTGAATGAAAATATATCAAACTGACCTAACTCTTTGTACTCCCACTTTCCCACGTTTAATTAATAAATCGGTTTGAATCGGGTCTTAAACGGGTTTGTTGGTTTTCGGCCTGACCCAACCCGAAACCGAAATGATTGAAAACTACAAACCGATAACCGAGCCGAAGGGTGGTCGGTTCGGTTCGGCACTCGGTTCTGTCGGTTTCGTCGGTTCGGTTCGGTTCTTATTCGGTTTTGCTCAGCCCTACTAGGTTCCCTCTGAAACCTTACCTCATTAGTAGGGATGGCAAAAGCACTCAAAACCGACGGGGAAAACCGAAACCCGAACCGGTTGAGTCTGGTTCGGGGGCGGGTTGGCGGGTTCGGATGCGGGTTTAGGTATTAATACATTTTTTTAGCCGGGTACGGGTTCGGTGACGGGTTCTAGTAATACCCGCCCTGATTACTCGTACCCATACGCATATCCGTTTACCAGAATTTGTACTCGCTTTATAGTTATTATAATTAATTAAAGTTTATATATTATTACATATAATTTCTTCCATTATATTTTTTATATAACTATTTATATTATTTAACATATTTGAATGTTATACATGAATTATTCGAAAACGCTAAATCGTCTGATATGATATTTGTTTTTTTTTTACTTTTAAAAAATTTGAATAAGGGTATTTTGCTTTATTTTTCGGTGTATTTTAATGTGACTTAATCTTGATAACCGTCATTTTGTTCGTAACATATTCAATTGAAAATATCTGATACCCGCGGGGAAACCCGAAAAACTAATGGATAATATTAACCGGGTACCCAACGGGTAATGGGGCGGGTACGGATGCGGATATTATAAACGGGTGCGGGTACGGGTACACTAAAACCCGCCCCGAACCCGACCCGTTGCCATCCCTACTCATTAGCATGTAATTTAAAACGACCAATCCAAATAGTGGATAAGTTATCAATCAAACGGTCCAAGTTATCCACCCTAATGAAACGAACAAAAGTGAATCTTTTACCAGCTTTCGATTTCTTGAGAGGGATGTAAACATCAATAACTTTACCGTACGCCACGCAAACATTCCATAAGTCGCAAGCTGTAACATGATCAGGAAAATTTGTAACAAACATCGATTTGGAAATTTTCTGAGTTTGGTCCTTTTTAGAGTTAAAAGAAGAACGATCATTGAAACCCATGACGAGTAGAGACAAAAGGACAATAGAACGAAAAGAAAAAACCCTAAAAACAACGACTAAAACCTATGGATCTAGGGATCGAACACTTGTAAGAAACTTCTATCAAGGAGTATCACAAGGATCCTCAACAAGATTAGGGCCTTAGCGAGATAGATCACAAAGATGGTAGTATTCTAGAAGTGGATTAAGGTTTAAGGAGGAAGGAGGAAAATCGCCCACACATACTGTTATTCTATTCATCATATATATAATTAATTAGTTATGTTTGTAAATAGGCGACATGCTTCTAAAACAAGTGGTAACATCGGAACCGGAGTACTTGTTTACTAAACGAGAATCAGGGGATATGAGCTTGATATTAGCCAGTGATGGATTATGGGACGTCTTGTCGAGTGAAATGAGTTGTGAGGTGGTTTATAAGTGTCAACAAGAAGATTTCGAATCACTGGCTCATAGGGTGGTACGAGGAGGTGCACTATACTCGGCTAGAACTGCAATGAGTGTGGCTGCTGCTTTATTGGTTCGTCTTGCTATGCAGTAGTGATAACATTATTGTCATAGTTGTTGATTTGAGAAACTGAAGAGGGATGGGTTAGTTAAGTGATCGTAGGTACTTATGTATATGATCAACTATTCCTATGTAACATGTTCGAAATTGAATGTTTATAGATTGTTATTTTTGTATGATGCTATAGTCATTAATCAATGGCGCGTAGCGTTCATATAGTACATAAGAACTGAGTTAACGATTGGATGAGTCAAAGATTGGATATGTGAACGGTTGGACAGTATTCAGCTAGGAAGTTTTGACAATAAAGTAACTAGAATAACTCAGTTTATATCAAAATAACTAAAAACTCAGTTTATTGTCAAAACTTCTTTACCCTAAAGTAACAATGTTTGTAATTAACTTTTGTATATTTGAGCTCCTATTGTCTTACTAGGCTGGATTATATTCTGTATTATAATACTTCTGTGTTAAAAAAAAACTATAAACACGCGGAGAAAATACATATGCCATTACAAATTAAACGGATAATTTGGCTATAACAATGTAACTCCTCACACAATAATCCTAATAAATTCGACATAATCCTATGTAACTCCTCATACAAGCCTAATAAATCGACATAAGTCCTCTCCTTCTCCCTATAAAGGGCGCTTAACTGGCTTGTCAATTCATAAATTCTTGAGAATTGAGACAATTCTCAAGACTGAGAGTAGGTGAAGATAGGATTACTACACATACGTACAAGAGTTTCTAGTCCCTTTATAAAGAAGCTATTCTTTACCTGTAGTTACCTAGAATAACACATGTATTTTATTATATAGCTTTACGGAGTATAATGATATGAGATGCTCGAGTCGAAGTTGGACTGGCCTCAATTCAAAGACGTGCATCAAGATTCAAGACCATGTTTATGGATATCAAGCAAATGCTATCTCCATACATATAATCCATTTAATTAGGAGCACAACCAGGACTCCCATACATACGTTTGGTTAACTAGTTAGTTCTCATGTTTACATTAATTACTGTTTGCTTAATTTTAGGATAGCATGGTCATTGTTTTGCCTATTAAATATACTTGTTTATGGAATGAAGGATGAAGAAATGAAGCTCACTTACACCATCTGGGGATAATTACTTGTCTGGGTTCACGGGCGGAGCCAGGAATTCGCGTTGAGGGGGGCCGTAAATAATTTGTATAATAACATATAATGAATAGATCGATTGTAATACTTACTCGACAAGATGGGAAAACGAAGGAAACGAAACCAACGTGGTTTCTTTACATAGTCGAGAAGAAAAAATAAGGGACAACAAGTTGGGTCGCTTGAGTGGTTCGAGTATAATTTCCATAAATGTATTGTTAATATACATAACATCAAAATTATTACAACTTGTTTGAGCTTATATTATATAAAAGGGGGAATTGCATATATATCCCTGCAAAAGCTCAAAATTGCATATATATCCAACTTAAATTTATAATTGCATATATATCCTTTCAAAAGCCCAAAAATTGCATATATATCCAACTTAAACTACTAATTGCATATATATCTTTAATAAACTTTTGTAATTGCATGTATATCATTTCTTAACTTTTATAATTGCATATATATCCTTTATAAGCCTTTAATATGTTTTATATATTAAAAAATTATTTAAAATAATTATGAACTCTAACTTATGATATTTATAATTTTATAAATATCAAAAGTAACATTTGTTTAAAATGTACGATGTCCCGAGATTTAAAATGAATTTGATATTAAAAGATAATACATTAAAACGATTTTTAAAATCACAAAAAAAATCAACTTATATCATATATAATACGAATGCATGAAATAAACTCATCAATATCTATATCATGATTGTTATATATGTATAAAAAATAAAGTATTGTTACAATGAAAGCGTATATTATTACCAACAAGTTTATAAGCAAAGAAAAAGTAATTTAAAAAAAATATTTTTTTATAATTATTAATAACATGTATTTTATAGTTATAAATTTACATTAAATATATATTTGTATATATATGCAATTTAAAGTTTAAGTTGGATATATATGCAATTTTTGAGCTTTTAGAAGGATATATATGCAATTTTAAGTTTTAGTTGGATATATATGCAATTTTGAGCTTTTGGAAGAATATATATGCAATTTCCCATATATAAAAAGTCTATATCGATATAGTAAAACAATTTGATACATGTAATACGATACATAAACAAGCAAGATTACCCGCGCGTTGCTGCGGTTTTCGCGCATTATTGCGGGACACTAATTTTTTATTTTTTTTTGGTTCGGTTTTTACGGTTTGGTTTTTGACCAAAAACCGAAACCGAACCGAAATTTTTCGGTTTTTGAAAAATTAAAAACCGAACTATCGGTTTCTAGTTTCGGTCGCTTTTTTCGTTTCGGTTTTTTCGGTTTTCGGTTTGGTTTCCTCGGTTTCTTCTGCTCACCCCTACTAAAAAGTGAGATGGTCATCAGTTCACCTTACTTCTCGTTTGATGAAGTGCTTCACCTTAGGCCTCCATTTTTTACACATTGGCGCACCAACATGTTGGGCCCATAATGGGCCTAACTCACTTGACCTTGGCTTCACCGGCTCCATTACGCCTAGTCTTAAAGATACATCCTTATTTAAAGTTTAAACAATATATTGGCATGTGTGAGTCTATTTAATTAAGCAATTTCTCATCTACAAAACTTGCGACAGTTTTATATGAGGAACTGGTCAACTAATTAATATCAAGTAAGTGTCTAAAATATTGCACATGAAACAAGATAGACCATTCATGTTATCTTGATACTTATGATGCCATGTGTGGGATTATAAAGCTCATAGGAAAATAAGGTTTTTTTTAGATATATGTATGTTGTTCATAAAATGCCCTGAAAATATGCCAGGAAAATAGGAATATAATCTCTCTATTCTTCTTTTTCACTAACTGAATAGGAACAAGATAGAAATCTATACGAACATGTCTCAAGCTGATGATATACAAAGAACGTTAGACAACCCAAAAGGAAAAAGTGTTCAGAACTCCTTCAATTTCAAAAGTTCAAAAACTCGAACTTCCCCGACGTTTCAGCAACTTTTGCAACGTAAGACTTGTGTTTCTTATAGATTTTTTTTGATTTATGTGAAAGACATATTCACTTGCTATCGGCTTAAAATGTGAATGTGTTGTTGATTTGAATCAATAACATCAACTGCTTAAAACAGTATTAACAAATCAAGACTATCGGCTTCCTGTATGTTGTTGTTGCCGATTCACAAATAAATAAAATGAGAACTGTGAACATAAACAAAGAAAATTATGTAATTTTTGTCCCAAATGCTAACTTTATTTGCTTTTTTTTATTAATCTTAGGTGATGGTTCGAAGTGGTCACACGTTTCCTTGCAAAAGATGAAAAAGAACAGTGACCAAGAAGACAAGGGGAACAGCCATAACAAAATGTCAGTTCTAGCAAAAATTAAAGACAAAGCCAAAAGGCTAAAACATTCATTTAGCAGGAAGAAACACGGTGACAAAAATGATTCACGATGTAATTCAGCCACTCGTTCATCCAGTGTTAGTCTAAAGGAAAAGGGTGAAGAAGATGCCGATTATCATAGTGCACGAAGTAATCTATACTTTTACATTTCACATTTTCTGGTTATTTTATTACTCGTATCATATATGATGTATTGAAACTCATACAAATGTATGTGTGTATAATTCAGTGTCTGAATCAAAGCATGCACAAGTTGCTAACACAAAAGCTCTTGTATCAATTCCCGAGAAGCATTTAGAGAAAAGGAACACTGAGAAAAGCAAGGATGAACCTTCAAGCTCTAGTGACACCATAACAGATGCACAATCAAAGAATCAAGCCCCACAAAATGCATCAATTGTTGCTTCTGATACTGATACCAAGAACAAGGCAGTAGCAACAATAGATGTTTCTAAAGTACATGAATTGCCAGAAAGAAATTCAAGATTCTCAAGCCTCACAGTTTCCACTTCAGAGAGTGTTGCGAATAGATCTGATAGAATCATTGAAGAGGGAGATAACATAAAAGATGAGTCACATAAATGGGATAAGGGTGTGTCAGTAAAAGAATATTTGATGCACAAGTTTGAGCCTGGTGAAGATGAGCGTGCACTTTCAAAAGTAATCGCAGAAACGATAAGTCCTAGAAGAGATAAGGTGAGAGAGGCTATGAGTTCTTTTCTTAAAAACGAAGAACCTTCTGAGATGACATCAGCGGATGTTGATAACGATGTGAACTTGAGCTTGAAGTCGAAATCATTACCTACTTCTACTATCTTAAACACAAACACAGAGCCAAAAAAAGGTTGTATGAAACAAAGCCATAGTTTAGGGTCAAATGCCACAAAAGCATCTTCGAATTTAAATCAAACCTTTAAATCGACTTTTGCATCTTATCAAGTCCATTTTCTAAGCTCGAGTTCAAGCCGTAATACGAATTTGAACTCCTCAACCACTTCATCTAGGCCAAACACTAACCCATCCACTACCAAAACAAGCTCGTCACCTTTCAGTCATGCTTCCAGGGCTAATGAGATTCAGACTCCTGCCTCTAGTACTGCTGAGCAGTCTCAGGTGTCTAGGCGCATTGCCACAAGTGTAAGAAGGGTTCCTGTCAATAGTGCTATTAAGAGTCAGGTTCCTGACCATACTGATGCTAATGAAACTCGATCCCATGTCTCTACTAGTGATCAGGATCCGTCTCCTGTACAAATAGACTAATACTAATACAACCCGAGTTCTAGCTTCAGGCAATAATCATAAAGGTAATTAATTAATGTTTGTTCATAAGCATCGTATCACATTTGTTCATAAGCATCATATCACATAGTGTACAACTTGTTGATTTTTTATTATTATTTTTGCAATGAGCCTTGACTTGAATATTATATTGCTTATATTGTTTAACAAGTTTTTTTATGCAGATGAGGAAGATAAAAGTTGTGGAAGGATACACAATTATAACTGAAGAACTTTACAGCACAAGACACCCCGTTTTACAACTGAAAGACTGAGGCCTGATTTCTCTTGTTTCTCCTCAAAACTTAACAAAACTGTGTAGTTATTTGTAGATATGAATGAGTACCAAGAAATAAATAGAGATTTGATTGAGTTTCATATTGTTGTGGTACCGTGTGCGATCCCTAACTGATGCGGTTTAAGAAAATAGAAAGTCACAATAAATTTCTTGTTTGACAATAAATTGTGATTAGTAAAGTATTTATTTTTTAATTAGTTATAAATTTAGAGAAAATGAAAGTTCTCTAGGTTTCCTATATATATTTGGTATTTTCTTTGTAATGGTTTAATATCTTTGAGTTTTGATAATAAAATCTTTTGCTTTATTCTTGGCGGTTTTTGCTAAGATTCTCTTAATAATCGGTATTCGTTTGAATCAACGGTTGTTTGGAGTTTGCCTGATTATCGGTATTCTTTTGAAACGATAGTTGGAAGATTGTTTCTGGTATTAATTGGAATCAACAGATCCAATTTGTTATTTCGTTTATGGTTTCTGGTATTCATTGGAATCAACAGATTTAATTTGTGTTATCTCGTTATTTTCACTACATCAGTTGGTATCAAGAGCCGAAGTTCCTGATTAAGATGTCTTCAAGGAGAAGTGAAGGCGAAGAGTCAGAATATCCGTTCTTTGAGGGTGATGGTTCATCTTCTGATGAATAGGGGTATTATGGTGTGGCGGGTGAAGATTATGAAGGACCTCCAGTATTTGATGATGATCCACATGAAGAAGAGATTGTGAGTGGAGATGTTGGGAAAGGATTTGTTGACGATTATCCAAATTTTTAAGAGGATGAAAATAATTTGTCATATTCGGGTGTTGTTTTGCGTATAGAAGAAGAATCGATGCCAATTTATGAGATTTTGAAGATATCATTGAGGAAGAAGGATTTGTCGGAAAGGGAGGATTTGGAGTTCTTGACGGAGTGGTCCCTACAAC
>BQNB010096698.1:0-25558 GCA_026074375.1 Tanacetum coccineum | reverse complement strand
CATTAAGGCACTACGCACTTAGGATTATGGTATCCTAAGGGGACCAACACAGAAACCGTAGTATATGCCGACTCTGATCATGCAGGAGATTATGTGGACCGAAAGAGCACTAGCGGTATTTGTACGTTCGTGGGATGTTGTCTAACATCTTGGTTCTTGAAGAAACAAACCGCTCTTGCTATATCCACACCGAAGCCAGATACGTAAGCGCCAGAAAGGCATGCCAACGAGCACTATGGATGAAACAAGCTCTTATCGACTACGACATTCGACTAAACACATCAATTAATCTTAGCAAAAACCCGGTGCAACACTCGCAGACTAAACACATCGAAATTTGTCACTACTTTCTTTGAGAAAATGTCCAAAAAGGACATATCTCTATTTAAAAAGTCTTGTCCATCGACAACATCCCCGACATTCTCACAAAACCCCTTAAACATGAATCGTTTAACTATCTTCGTCTTGGTTTAGGAATGATGGAACACATTCCACAAATCGTTCTTCTTTTCTTCTAGTCTCGATTCTAGTCCGTGTTCCATTCCGTGTCGTGACAACTTAATTACTTCATCCGAAGTATTTTAAGCATTTTTAATTCGCGAAATTCAAATTAAAACGTCACTCATTTCGTAAATTTCTTGTCAATGTTCGAAGTCTAAAACCCTCTGCTGAGGGCGGCCCCCTGATTTAATCAGGTGGCCCCCATATCGATATGTGACCGCCACCAGTCGAGCCATATGTCTGGTCTCCTCATTTTTGTTAAACTCGAAAACAAACACCTCCTTCTCTGCAGCCATTGACGAACACGAACACCAAACCCTCAAAACCTTAAAATCAACAATTAAAACTTAAATTGAAGATCAAATCAACACCAATAATCAATCCTAACATCATAAAGATCATCAATTGTATGTCATTTCATCTATTTTATTTCTAATTCGTGTCTAGGGTTCATGTTGAACAAAAAAAAATTAGGGATTTTTTTTTCTTTTAATTGTATGCAATTAAGACTATAATAACACAAACTAATATGCTTCCCGTAGACATAGGATTTACATAAATGAGTGTGTTGGACAAAAAAATTTTTTGATATGAACAAAAACCCCAATTTTCTTTCCAAATTACTCATGTTAGGAACATCACAAAAATGTTTTAATGCGTTGTTAATACACTCTAAAAATGTTTTTGCACTCATGCATAATGATCTCATGAACACCATTCGAAATATTCAATTAATGAGCACTTCTAACATGTTTGGATGAGCAAAATTAAATTAAGGAGTGTTTGGGTTAACTCATAGGTTTTTATTTTAGAGTCGAGTTAACCGCAACTCCACATTTGTTACATATAGGCACACACTAGGCATTTGTCTAAAGGAAGTTGAAAATTAAGAATGACACATACTAAAACTTTCATATTATTGTGATTAGGTGAAAAGAATGTCTCAAGAAGAACTTGACTATAGCAAAATCTACATCCCACAAATCTCAAACGAACCATACCTTCTAAGTCACCTACATCCTATAATTCGTGATCTAGAATCTAAGACAATTCATGAAGGACGTTTAGCCTCCTTTAAATTTACTCGTCATGATAACATTCTTTTCAGGTTTCAAGTCATTAAACTTCAAAGTATGTTAGAGATATACGAATAAATCTATCTTAGGTTCCTATTGGAATTTAATTATTTAGTAGAACTTATAAGAAACAATGACCAAACTATTTCTCTAAAAAATTTTAGGCATTAAAAAGATCATTTCTACTCTCTTGAATCACTTGCTTATATCCTGTTCATCTCATGTGATAGAGATTGCACATACTCAGAAGATTCTTCTCTTGATTCTTTGAGAGCCAATCAAGAAATGAATAATCCTCACCAAACATACATTCCAACATCAAATAATACATACAATCTATCACAATACTATTAAAGACCAAAATCCTAAACAAAATTCACAAAAGTGAACTTTATCATAACATACGATCTTGGAATGAAATCATTCAAGATAATGCTTTTGGTATTGGAAACAACTCTGATTTCCTTCTAGCATCTTCATGTCACATGATTTATAACATCGTGAGGAGCATACCTTACAATTTTACCTACTTTGTAATCAAACGAATTGTAAGAATCAAGAATCAACCAAACTCTCCAATGCCGTGTGGCATGTTACTAACTCATCTTTATAACTACCTCATTGAAATGAAACCTAAACTCAAAAGATCCAAATGCATAACATATCCTCCCTCCATGAAAACTTGGGAACATCCAAATGTGATCTACGACGACACGTCATCATTAACAATTAAGTATTATAGTGATGATTAAGTAATCACAAAAAGTGATATAAAATAATTCATTCATAACATACTTGTCTTTATCTTGCATGCTACTTGGAAGTATTATAGTGATGATTAAGTAATCACAAAAAGTGATATAAAATAATTCATTCATAACATACTTGTCTTTATCTTGCATGCTACTTGGGATATTATACCTATCAAACTGATATATATATATATATATATATATATATATATATATATATATATATATATATATATATGAAATTGTCTTGCATGCTTCGATATTTATCTTTGTGTCTATACTTGAATTAGACTAGCTTAATCATATAATAAGCTAAATTAGTTGATTCTTGAGAAAAAATTTTTGCTGCACCCGGTTGTCAGTGCCCTTCTTTTCTGCACTAAAGTGACAAACTGAGCAATCTGGGAAAAATTCATCAACACCAGAAAACGGCCCCTAAAAACTTGTGGCGGCTCCCCGATATATATGGTACCGCCCCACCTTTATAAGACCGCCTTCAGGAGGGAAACGAATCTTTCACTGTTCTCTCTTTTTCTACAACTTTGACCCCCTTGACTATAGCCTTAGCTGGCATTTCTCTGTTTAGGCAAACCATTTCTTGAACCTTTTTCATTTCATACCATGCTTTCCACATGTCTTTATCCCCTTTAATTTTTAAACCACACATCATCTTCATTATCCATCATCTTCTCTACCTCTATTCTTCTTCTTCTCTTGATCCTAAAAGTCTTGCTCAAACCCTCCTCCAAACTTCTAAAGAAAACCTAGAATTTTGGTGAGACAAGTTTGGAGAAGAACCACTTCTACACCAAAATCACCACCACCATCTAGTGTCTCACCTTCATCTCCATTAAGAACTACCTTTCAACCAACTCCACCACCTACCAATAACCCAAATAGAGAACAAATGGTGAATCAACTCCACCACATCTCTCAACTTCTTGAAATAAATCTCCGCTATGCAACCAATGCTTACTCTCAAGTACCACCCTCTCCACGCTCTCCATCACCACCTTTAATCCATCCCGCCACTCTTGACCAAGTCAACTTTCATTCAGGGTTTTGCCATTGTTGCATGTACACCCGAAATCAATTCCAATCTATAAGGAATGAGCTTAATTTCATTCAATTTCTTCTCACTTGCCCCATTCCTCGAGTTCACACGCCACCAAACCATGCCTCACCAACCTCCCCTTTCTCACCCTATAATGATTAAACATTCTCATATGTTTAATTCATCTAAATAATTGACAACCCATCTTTTGCATGTAGCATCTCCTAGACATCAAGAATCATCTAGTCTAGCTTTAGATTTAAATTTCCTTCTATGTTATGCTTAGTTAACTTGTCTTATAACATTCATACCCTTCAAGTATGAATTTGTCTTGTTATCTCTAGTATTGTAAGCTATATATATATATATATATATATATATATATATATATATATATATATATATATATAGAGAGAGAGAGAGAGAGAGAGAGAGAGAGAGAGAGAGAGAGAGTTAGGATCAAATAAGAAGTTTTCTTAAAATAAGAAGGATAAGAAGTAACTATAACCGCATATCCGAGATGCACCGACTTAAATTAGATGCATCTCTATAATCTTAGATGCATTATAATGCATCATAATGTGTTTTCTAGCTTTTAATTAGATGCATATACGTATATTAGATGCATTTTATTTTTTCTCTTGTTTTTTGTTCCTCTGCATGTGCCAAAATCATGAAAATCAATTTGCGCCATCTACACATCAAATTAACTTTCAAAACTTAAAATGGTGCATCTATATGAATATAAATGCATCTAATGTAAGTCGTTGCATCTCAAATGTGTGGTTTTAGTCACTTCTCACCACTTCTTATTTTAATTTACTTCTCACTGGATCCCTACTATATATATATATATATATATACACACAATAAAAAAAATAAAAAATAAATAAAAAAGAGATTAAAAAAATAAAAAATGATGAAAATATAAAAATATAGAAATAAGTAGGCCCGTAGAACTAAGGATATTTTGACTTGACCGAGTGTTTCACTCTAACTTTCCCCTTAGCTTTCGAGACTAAACGTTTGCTTAACTTTAAAATTTTGCAAAGAACAAAAAATAATAGAGTTGAATATAAGTTAGATGCTAAGCGTGGAGTAGTTGGATCTCTTTAGAACTCATAGAGGTTAATTGTGGCTTTTTGCTCCCACCAGCTTAATAAACGTTATAATTGTTAAATAAATAAAGTTACTTTGGTTTTTGCGATTCTTAGTTTAAATCCCTTCGTAGAGATTCCTTCTGGTGAAAGTAAGGTACAAATCGAGGTTTTGTTAGTGTTGTGGGGAAATAAACTCCTGGACCATGGTCGGCTCGCATACCGATGTGGCAGTTGTTAAAAGTTTTCAGGCAAGTTTGTCAGGTCCGGCTGTACAACAGCTTTGGACGTTGTACCCTGGGAAACAGACGGCGAATCTGTTTTAAGGGAATCGTGTTAAACACAGCTCGTTCCGGCCTTTTAACTACTTTTATTTACTTAATGTTATATAGTGTCTGTCTTCTGCTTCTACACCTTTCTGTCTGTTATTTAATTTTCTGTCATTTATTTTCTGTTAATTTATTTATTGTATTATAATTCGATTTATATTAATAAAAGTGTAACAATTTTCCTATAATCTTAAAACAGATTATGTGCAACAGAATTAAAAACACTTTTGTTAAATTGGATTAATTATTATTAACAGATTTTATATTTGTAAACTGTTTTCTATCGAAACCAGGTTGAGTTTCTTTGGAAATCAATTTTAATTAAACAGAATTTTAATTTACAGATTTGGAATTACAGATCTAAACGTTTCTAAAAGCAGTTGTCAGAATCAGTTTATTTTGAAACCACGATGTGTTTCTATAAACTGATCAGTTGATTCATTTTGAAAACCAAGATTGAAGTATCTTTGAAGCATATCCGGTAACACAGGTAAATAACAGATTGAATTTCTTGGATACCAGTTTATAACAGTTTATTTAATTGTTTGTGTGTGATCTTTCAGTGTTCAGAACAGATTTATGTTTGAAACAAGTTTGAGTATACAAATCAAACTGATCTATTTGACTCAGTGAAAAAGTTTTGAGTTTCCTTGAATCAATTTGGTACAAAGTAAATTAAACCAAATCGAGTTATTAGATACCAAATTCTTTAACAGGTCTAACTGTTTTGTATTGACAAGTTTACTAATGGTAAAACACGAGTGATAACCCTAGTGAATCTTATGTAAATGTACATTGGATGCAACCAGTTACCTGACATGGTTGCAAATCATGACCGAAATTTGGATTCATTGAAACCAAAGTGGATTTTTCTTTGAAAAATATCTCATAAAAATGCAAGTTGTTATGTTATTAGATCACTCGAACGTGGTTTCGATTAAAATCAAGAAGAGTTTATTTGAAACAAGGGATATTGATAATTATACAAGTTTATTATTAAATCTCTGAATATATAACATCATTTTTACTAAATATAAGTTTTGTTTGACTTGACTAGTTTTTTATTTTTAAAAACCTGAGGCCGAGTTTAATTATTTAACTGATATTAATTTTAAAATTTAGAAGTTTAAAAGTTATATCTATAAAACCTTGTTTTGTTCTTTAAAGAAATGTAATCAACTGAAACCCTAAGTGTTCTTTAGATAGAATGATCTATAAAACCGTTGTTCGATTTTCAGTATAAAAATAGATCATTAAAATAGATCTATTAAGATCTTTTTATGGAAAGTTGACAATACTCATATTACATTTGTGATTTGTTTTAAACAAAAGAACGAATTAAAATCGTTATTATTAAGAAACATTGTGAATAAGCAGGTTGGTTGAAAGTACCAAAGTTATAGTTTCAAACTAATCAATAAATCAATGGGGAACTTCCTATTAACAACATATTTGGAATGTCAACGAGTGACATCTAAAGGATCTCTCTGCTCTCGAACTTGTTAAAAGGGAGACTGATACTCGAGTTACGTGTACGGTAGATGCTTTGAAGCATTCAGAAATCTTATGTACCATAACTATGCATTATATGGTCTGAATGATATGAAAACTGAGGCTATGAGGGAATCCAAACCTAGATATGGTGATTAGCACTTCGTAATATCATGTATATGGTGAATAATAGTATGATTAATCTATGACTAACGCAGTTGAGAATGGAGAAAACGTTTTTGGGCAACTCTCCAACTGCTAATATCAAAGGAAAAGGAAATGTGATTCACATTTGGAAAAGAGTCTAAGTTAACCAACCCGTTATACGTGCTGGAGATTCATAGGAATCTTGTGTCCGGATGGTTACTTAATGAAATTTGGCTTTTATTTTGTGTTTAAATCAAATAAAATTGAGTTAACGAATAACATAATTTGAGTCCGTACGGGTTACGCCTTTAAAAATGATTAAGCTGAATGTATTTTCTAATGGTCATTTTAAAAGCAAAAAAATAGTATGGAATATCAGCTTATTTGTTTTGATTCTTTAAAAAAAATAAATGAAAAAAAAAAAAAATTAAAAACAAAAAAGAAAAAGTATGGCATGGCTGACTCGGACATGTTTTAAATTTTAACTCAATATGTTGTCCAATTAAACTAAATTGGATACCCACTTTTTGTCTTGAAACATACTACAAAAAGTTAAAACTTTTGTTGAAGCCAAATTGACAAGATTGTCTTTTCTCTCGATTGAGCGAAAAATAACCGAAGCCCTTGATATGATTCACATGGTTTTATGTGATCTGGAATTGATACCTACTAAGGTAGCGAATAACGCGTACTTCATCATATTTGTTGATGGTGGTACAAAATATTGCTATTTATACTTACTTGAGAGTAAGGATATAGACAATATTGTTCTATATAAATAAGTTGAGAATCAACTTATTATCGAAAACAATGTGGTTCAAAGTCATATCGGAGTTAAATATGTGTTTCCATTTCTAAGTTTATGTGCTAAACTTAGAATAAGACACAAATTTATTACTCTTGATACTTCAACAAGAGAATTGTTGAAAGAAAAGAATCGTTCCTTAAAAGATATGGTTAATGCCATGTTCTTAAGATCCCTTATAAAGAAAATAAGATAGTTCTTATGAACTATGAATGAGAAGAAGACTATCTTATAAGTATTTACAAATGTGGGGGATATCTAGCTAAGATATCCATATTGAACCCCAAGGTTCAAAAGATTTGAGGTGAAACTGTGAAATGCATATTCTAAATATATGCTCATAATAGTAGTGCTTATGGTTTCTTTGTGTTTGTTGATATACACAAGGACACGATAATGGAATAAAGAAGTCTTCCCTTCATCCAGAAAGTATTTCTTTGTTAACAAAGGAAATTAGAAGATCATCTAGAATAGATGACGAAGTTGTCCAAGATCAGAGGCAATGGGATGATAATGATCTCCAAGATGAGAGATAAGATCAACCCAATGAGAAGAGGTTTGAACCTAAAAGATGCAATAGGGAAATGAACAGAGAAATTGTTAGACCTAAATTATGTTTCCTTTTATGGTAGTAAAATGAACATACTTTCCCATATCGAGAAGCGGTTAACTTCACTAATGGCTCAATGAATCAAGGCCATTAAAAGTGAAATAGACCTATTTTTACAAAATAAATACTTGGGAGCACGTGGATTTAACCTTACGGGTTGCAAATCACTAGCTATAAATGGATCTTCAAAAAGAAGATAAGCGATGGCACTCAATTGACAAGTACAAAGAAAGATTGGCAATCAAAGGATTTAGACAAAAGAAGGTCTATATTACTTTGATTCTTATTCTACGCGAATAACCCCATTTAAGATGATACTTGCTATTCCACAATGCACATAAAAATAATATTAAGAATGGGGGAAGATTCATTCAAATGGATGTAGAAAATGACATTTTTCTAAATTTCTAAACCGGGGATTTAGAAAAAGTACCTAATACATGAACCAAACCTGAGGATTCATGGCTTCAATGGCTCCTGGAAATTAGAGAGCAAAATTTTGAGTTAGGGCTTGTTAAAAGGTCATATTTGGCTTAAATAAAGTTCCCAACAAGACAATCAATTTTTACCATATCATAGTAAGAATGTGGATTTGAAATTAATGGATGTATTTGTGAAGATGGTACACATAATATGTAACTCTTGTGTTTATACATAACTTAAATAAAATTAACACTTGAAGTATTAAGAAGATAAATAAATCCACTAATGACATGTTAGAGTCAAGATTGACATGAACTTCATTAGTTGTTGAATATGGTTCTTGGAACTAAGGTCATGTGAACCAATATGGATTTGTTTTGAAGTCAAAAACATTATAAGGACAATATTCTTGAGAGGTTCAATGTGGGGGATTCCGGCCTAGCTAGAATTCAATGACATCTTTTAATCTAAAGGTGTTGCCCATTTTGAATACTCAAAGAATATTGGGCATCTTATGTGTTTTATGACGTGCGTCTGACCTAATTTAGAACTTATAGTCAGGTTAATTAGATATACTAGTAATTCAAGTGGGGACCATTTGAATAAGTATTACATGAGTACTACGATTGCATTAATGAAGATATCCGGCTGCTATCGAATGATAGTGTAATGCAAATACGGATTCCTAATGTATTTACGCTAAGTGGGAAGCTATGTCTTAGAAATCTTGAAAGTATTTCAAATAGACGCTTATAGCTAAATCTATGATGAAATCTGAATTTATCATTTAAGATAAATTTATAAAATATGCGGGATATTTCATGTTAATTCGTAAAGAACATACCAAGATGGCGTAAACCGGTAACAACCATGGTTATAAAGTGTGATAGTCAATGGAATTTTAATAGAGCTCATATCACAATGTAAAACGGTAAGTCGAGACATATTCATCATAGACGGTGATTGGTACGACAACTACTCTCAATTGAGTTATCACGATTGACTACATAAAGTCAATGGATAACATCGCGGATCCGCTTATGAAAGGCTAAGCAAGAGTATTAGAAATTCGTCTAAAGGAATTTGACTAAAGCCCTTAAAGGAATGAGTTTCTATGAAGGAAAACCTAACCCAGTTGACTGGAGATCCCAAGATCTGGGTTTAATAAGACAACCTAATCATAGAAATGTGGGGGAAGTCACATCAATATGGGATGTTACTTAAAATTGTAACATCCTAGTCCATTCCTATAACAAATGTGACTTGTTGAGGTTAAACATATGGATTTAATAATTCAAGATGAAATCATAAAGCATAAATGTTTCAAGGTGAAATCACTAAACATATGTCTTTAATGATTCAAGATGAAATCACCTATGTGAGAGATAAGTGGGGTCGTTTCGAAGGGAATTATAGGGGGCGCAATACCCTAAGAACTCTTGCAGAACCAGGCTAGTGTTCATGACCATAACGAGCACGACTATGAGGACGTGACAAGGTCAGGGAGAGTCTTGTGTGAGTGTGTATTGTCGTCTACGTAAACAGATTTTGAGTTCAAGGACATCGTGTCTACTCATGTCTAGGAGACTAAGTGCATCTCACAAGGGAAGGTTCAAAGGGTCACACCTACCTATCCTATGCAGCACTTAAAATTTCGTCAAAAATTTTGTGTGTTTTTGACCGATTTCCATTCAATTGGGAATTTATTGAAAAAAGAGGGAGAAAAGGATGTTGCACAAGTTGACTTGGTTTAATATATGTATATTTCATATATATTTATGTTAGCTTGTAGTTTTGCGTTCTCCTCGAAGAGAGCTTCGCAACGAGCTAAAGTATGTCCAAAATGGAGTTAATATGAATGAGATATCGTGTCTCAAAGTGGGACACAAAATCTGGGAAAATAAACTATCCCACATCGCCGAGAATAGGAAGTGGGAGTATGTTTATATAGAAATCTTGATATTTGCTTTCAAATTCCTTTGTTGGTTTATGCTCCCACACCTACGTGCGCGCGCAGGGGGGTGCAGATTTCAGGATTTCTGGGCCAAAATGAGTTCGAAGCTTCTGAACTCATGCGAGCCCGCGCGACCTGCGGACACGAATGTAGCTATGAAAACTCGCCTATGCGCGAAAGTTTTTGCTGCAGATTTCGTTTCCATTTTTTTCAGATTTTTGTGTATCTATTTAATTTTAGAATTGATTTAAACTTTGTCAACAAGTTATACAGAATCAATTAAATTAAATGAAAGATATCAAATTGGTTTATTTTTAGGTGATATTCTGTCTTGGTGACCAAGACAGGTTTTCAATATAAAATAAACTCTCCTCATTCAGTTTTCAATATAGAAAAATCTGAGCTCCATTGCAGACGATTTCCAGCATCCTTTCGATCAGAAACATACTACTTTTCCGTATTTTTCAGGTAAGTTGGTCTGGTCCCGCAGTATAACAACACTCTTTTTGGACTTGTACCCTTGAAACAGACGGCGAATTCTGTTTAGGGAATCGTGTTAACACAGCCGCTTTTGTTTATTTCCCGACCTTTTACTGCTTTTATTTACTTATCGTTAAATAGTGTATGTCTTCTGCTTCTACCCTTTCTGTCTGTTATTTAATTTTCTGTCATTTATTTTCTGTTAATTTATTTATTGTATTATAATTCGATTTATATTAATAAAAGAGTAACAGTTTTCCTACAATAGTTTGGTACTAGCGATTTGATATGTATTCCAGCGGTTTGAGCACCTCATGTTTAGCGGTTTGAACAAAACAAGTAGCGGTTTGACCACAACTTGCATACTACTTTTGTGATTTGAACATAGCGGTTTGTTTCGAAGGTTACTAGCGATTTGGTCAAACAGATTTAGCGATTTGATACGAGTATAAGCAGTAGCGTGAACTCATGTCCATTCGTTTGATACAAGTTCATATCGGTTTGAGCATTTCTAAGCTTAGCGGTTGCCATAAATTTTTTCTAACGGTATTGATAGACAGTGTTAGCGGTTTTAATCCTAAATCTTATAGCGGTTTGACTTGGTTTGAGTTCATCCAGGTAGCGGTTTGATATTAGGGTTCGCGGTTTGAGTATTCAACGAAGAAGACATAATTTCAACGTTTTTTGGTTTTTCGAGTTTCGTCGTTCACGGGTCTTATAACATATACCATTAGAAAACCCAATCCTTCAACGATCCTAATAATGTGCTTTGTTTTTGTTGAAACATTCCAAATCAAAACCGAAAAAGAAAAAAAAAAACTACGTCTATTAATAAGGTAGAAGATGGAGTAACGTTAAAACATGCATGGATATTTTTACATATTAGTTTAAAATTCTAATTTTACACTTTGATAATTTAAGTTTTCAAAAAGTCACTTTAAGCTCTTAGTTTATAAACTTTATTACTTTTAGTCCTTAGTTTTAAAACTTTTTCAATCTTAACCTTTATTTTTTAAACACTTTCATATTTAGCTTTTTCTTTTCAAAACTTTTATCTAGCCTTTAATTTTAATAGTTTTTCACCATTAGTCCTCGTTAGGGTTTTAATTCACTGTTAGTCCTATTTAAGCTACAAGTCGATTTAATCAAGCAAACGTTACCAAACGGAATCAACTTTCACAAACCATAACAACATCACTTAATCTACTTAAGATCTTTAATTTCATCTCACACATCGAACTTCAATGGAATCTTCAAATTCAAATTCAGAAGAGAAAGAATTGCAACACATGCAACTCGTAGTCAGGAAACTACATCAAAAATCCATGGAAATCTTTAAAGGGCTCGAGTCACATCTTAAAACTCTCTATCCGATCAGTGGTTTTTTTGTCACACACAAAAGACTATTTGAAGCTACATTTCATACATTATTTGGTGAAGAGCATCAGAATTTCCGAAAGAAGATGTTCTATAATTTGGATCAGTTACAGTTGCAATTTGAAAGAGAGAATTTTCATGAGGTTAATGCAAAGACTTGTCTAGAAGTTCTCCGAACACAGTTCAAGGATTGTTTTTTTGCCTCAAAAGGGGTAACTACTTCGGATTATTTGAATCGACTAATTCAAGAGGATTTCAAAGAATACACGGGCTACGAACCTAAAACTTACATAACTAATTTACTCAAGTACCTAGATATACTTGCAAAGCGTATTGATAAAAGAGTACTTCAATACGGTGAATTACGGATGAAAGAAAGTGAAGTTAAAGCAATAAAGGAGACTGAAAAATTGTTGAATGAAGCAATACCTCATGAACATGAGATTGAGAAGAATTTCAAGCTGCAGTCAAAAGATGTTCAGATCAATCCGGTTCAAGCAGTGGATACCAATTTGGTTGGCACGGAAAGCGTGGGTTAAAGTCAGAAACACAACTCATGAGAATGCACTCAGCAAATCATGAAATCAAACTCAAATGCAGATGCAAGAGGAAAGGTCGATATGGTACAGCCTTGGTTGCTGGGTTAGTTGTTACAGAAAGCAGTGGGACAAAGTCAGACAAGCAGGATACAAGCAGCAGATCCGGGAATGATATAGATGCTGATGATGCAGATATAAAGCCCGTATATGATGAAGAGCGAATGGCTGAGGTACAATTGACTGCTGATAAAAATGTATTTGCTACAGGACAACAGCATACTGAGAAACCTAAATTCAATAATAAAGGACAGGTTGACCAATGACAAATCTCTTTTACTTGCTAAATTAACTGATAACAGATAACTAAACTCTCAAATCAATCTTTTGAATATGAAAATACTTGTCTTAAAAAGACTGTTGCCCAATTTCAAACAGATTTTTCAAAACTTAAAGCACATTGTATTAATCTTGAACTACAATTGCAAAACAATGTTTTAAAATAAGGGCAACAAGATTATTTTTTGAATGAAAAAAGTAATGAAGCCAAAGTTAAAAAGGACATTGATGATTTTGAAACAATAAACATCGAATTGGAACATAGTGTGGCTAAATTACTTACAGAGAATGAGCATTTACATAAGGAAAATGAGCATTTGAAAAAGACTTACAAAGATCTTTATGATTCTATCAAAAAGACACGAGTTCATATCAAAGACCATAATGACTCTCTAATTGCACCACTGAACAAAAAGTCTATTGAAAATGTTGATTTAAAAGCTCAGATTCAGGAAAAGGTTTTTGCAAATGCAGCATTAAAAAACAAATTAAAAAAGTTAAAAGGAAATAACGTGGATACTAAGGTGTTGTTTGTTTATTAAGAGGATCTGAATTTGAATCTGAATTGCAGATCAGAATCTAAATATTCGATAGAAAAGTCTGAATCTGATTTTCATCTGAATTTGAATAAGTGATTGAGAAATCCGAATCTGAATGAAATAAAACTATTTATTTTGGTAAAAATATCTGAATGTGTTAAACTATAATTTTTACAATTTAAATATAAAACAATTGCATTCGCACAAGAAATAAACTTTATTAAATAAAAAAACAACTTTTATAATATAATCAATTTAACGTTTGAATTGAACTTCTTAAAGTGATTAACTAAATGAGTCGCGTTAGAATTGAGATGTATGAGTCCAAAACCGTACACTTCAATTTGAACAAAATATGAGTTGACACATATTATCTTATATAAAAGACAAAAGGTGAAACAAGAAAAAGAAATCAAGAAATGATAAAAAACAAAGTAGAAAAAAATAAAAACAAAAAAGTAAGAAAAAAAGACATTAAGAGGTGTTAAGACACCCCCTCTACACTGCTTGCCTCTTACTACATCTGAATGACTTGAAAAATAACAGTCTTAATGATCTAAATGTCTGACCGCATCTGAATGAGTCAGATTAAAATGTTGTTAAGAGGTATTTCTGAAAAAACAAACACCACCTAAGTTTGCAAAACCATCAATCTTGGGGAAACTGATTTTACAACCACTCAGAAACCAATAGATGTTATACAACGTATTGCGTTAAGTCTGAACGCCCAGAGAATTCAAACCATAATTGACCTCCAAGTTGATGTGAAAAACGATTTGTCAAAACCAGTCACTCCTTATTATTTGCCTAAAATTCGAGAATCTGCTTTTGTAAAATCTAATCATGTGATTGCATCTATCTCATATAGGAATAGTTCAAATAGTATATCAACTTTGACACTAAAGGAAACTTATGGCTCAAACGACATGATTCACAATTACTATCTAGAAGATGCTAGGAAAAAGACACAAGAAAGTGGTAGGAATTCAAGACCTAGTGTGATGCCTTCTGCTAGATCACAAAGCATAACTAGTGGTAGCAAACCAAAACCTAGGATCAATAACCAAAAGTATAGGAATTGGCCTGCATCTAAGAGTAGTTGCGTAACGACAAAGACTGTGCCCATAGCAGAACACTCTACGAATTCTAGAAATTTTTACTGACTCAAACACTTTGTTTGCTCAACATGTCAGAAATGTGTCTTTAATGCAAATCATGATTCTTGTGCAACAAAATTCCTAAATGAGGTCAACTCGAGTGCTAAGGTTTCATCCCATAAGACAACGAACAAAAACAAACCCGTAGAGCAAGTAAGTATTGCAAAGAAACCAGAAAGACAGATCCCTATAGGACATATGTTTTCAATCAAAAAGACTTCCATAGTGTATAAAAACAACGAATCCTATCTTATCTTAGGTGGAAACCTAAAAAAAACAAAAAATAAACAACCAATAACCGGGGCGAATTTTCAAGACTAATGGTCTTAGGTGGGTTTCACCTAGAAAGATATATCACCCTACACAACACAAGGGTTGACAGTAGAACCCCCACCAGTGGATTCGAATAAAGATATCACTAACCCACATAAATGCAAACAAACTCTTGATGTCAGTGTAGTTACTCTTAATTTAAGTGCAGGTACATCGTTCAATCCTAAAAAGGAAAGACTTAGAGTTTGGTAGCTGAAAAGACCGATATCTCAGAAACTAGGGGTTCAAGGAATTCAAAACTGATGAAAGAGAACAATGACGTTTGTCCACAACAGTTCAGGCCTCGCTCTTCAACGACAAATGGCATCTGTAGACAACACTTCAGGACCCGAACCACCACGAATAATGACTTCTGATCACTTCAGATCAGGACTCAGACTTCATCAAATGACTTCTAAGTACTTCCTCTTAGAACTCGGTTTTAAAGAAAAGAAAGGTGTACGCTTCAGTGCGCTTTATCTTAAAAAGAAGATAAATCTTCTTGTTTACGAGCATTCTTATCAACAACTTTTATATATTCCCATGCTCGTTCAGTCAACAAGTGGATCAACGTACATTAGCTTGTATATTAATTCACTTGTTCAATCAAAAATAACAACCACATATGCAATTTTTGAAAGGGAGAATAGTGAATAATATGAGATCAATACGGTTTAACTCAGATAAGATCTTTTGAATATAAGTGTGCTCTCATCCTCAAATGCTCATATGGTCATGGATTCTGAACAATTTGGTTCAGGACCCGTGCTTCAACTTATGACTCCTGGAACAATCAGTTCAGGACTCGTCCAAAATCCTTCTTTCCCAACACCTCATGTTCCACCAACAACGAAAGATTGAGAAATCTTGTTTCAACCCATGTTTGATGAATAATTTCTGCCTCCGCCAAAGGTTGTATCCCGGGTGCCTTAACTTCCATTGATCAAGATGCACCATCGGTTAGTACTTCACCAACATCAACTGAAACACAATCTCCAATCATTTCTCAAGGTGTTCAAAAATAGTTACAACCCGCATAGTTTGATACTGATCTATTTCACTATATTCTCACTTCGGAACCAAGTTCTCAAGAATCATCATCAATTGTGCAACCAGCCAACCCACCTTTTGAACATCTCAGCAAATGGACGAAGAATCATCCTTTAGAAAATGTGATCGTCAATCCTTCTCGACCAGTATCTACAAGATGCCAGCTAGAAACAGATGCCATGTGGTGTTTCTTTGATCTGTTTCCTCACTTCAGTTGAACCCAAGAACTTTAAAGAAGCATTGTTAGAATCTTCATGGATTGATGCGATGCAAGAAGAAATTTACGAGTTCGAACGGCTGCAAGTTTGGGAGCTCGTACCTCGTCCAGATTCCGTCATGATAATTAACCTGAAGTGGATCTTCAAAGTTAAACAAGATGAATTTGGAGGGGTATTTAAAAACAAGGCAAGGCTAGTAGCTAAAGGTTTTCGTCAGGAGGATGTAATTGATTTTAAAGAGTCTTTCGTACCTGTTGCATGCATAGAAGCAATTAGAATCTTCGTTACAAACGCCGTAAACAAGAACATAGAAATCTACCAGATGGATGTCAAGACCGCTTTCTTGAACGACAAGCTACGTTAAGAAGTCTATGTTAGTCAACCAAAGGGCTTTGTAGATCAAGACAATCCGACCCACGTGGACAAGCTAAAGAAGGACCCACACGTGTGGTATGGTATGTTGTTAAGTTTTCTACAATCTCAAGAGTTCTCCAAAGGTGTCGTCGAGCCCACTTTATTCATAAGGAAATAAGGCAAAGACATTCTCATGGTACTAATTTACGTTGATGGCTTTATCTTTGCATCTACTGATCCTAGTCTATGATATATTTGCTGATATAATAAGATCTAAATTTAAGATGTCAATGATGGGCAAAATGTCATTTTTTTCTCAGGCTTTAAATTTCTCCAAGTCCCAAAGACATCTTTATAAACCAGACAAAATATGCTCTAGAAATTCTTAAGAAATATGGTATGGATTCTAGTGACCATGTTGACACTCCCATGGTGGAGAGGACCAAACTAGATGAAGATCTACACGGGACATCCGTTGATCCCACCCGTTATCTTGGTATGATCGGATCCCTCATGTATCTTACTTCTAGTCGACTAGATCTGTATTTGCAGTAATGCATGTGTGCGCGTATTTAGGCAAACGCGTACAAAAGGCACTACATGCGGTAAAACGGATCTTTCAAATACCCTGAGAGGAACCACCGAATATGGGTCTTTGTATTTGAAAGAACCATATTGCAATAACACTTATTAGATGCTGATCACCCCGGGTGTTCAAGACACTAAAGAAAGTATTCTGGCAGTGCGCAGTTCTTAGGAGACAGAGTTGTTAGCTGGTCTTCAAAGAAGCAAAAAAACACTGCTATCTCTAGTACAGAGGTATAATACATTTCCTTATCTGGATGTTGTGCTTAAATCCTATGGATGAGATCATAACTGACAGATTATGGATTTGTATTTAACAAAATCCATCTGTTTTATGATAACAAGAGTGTTATTGCTCTTTGGTGTAACAACGTCCAACACTCAAGATCGAAGCATGTCGATGTCAGATATCACTTTATCAAAGAGCAAGTCGAAAATGGTGTGGTTGAGAGCTACTTCGTCAGAACAGAATATCAATTGGCAGACATCTTCACCACAACACTGGAAGAGAAAGATTTGAATTTCTACTCAACAAGCTTGGGATGAAAAGCATGTCTCTAGAAACACTTAAAAGTCTGGCAGAAGAAATAGAAGAGTAATGGTGGACACTCTTCGTGTATCTTATGTAAATAATAAAATATAAAAACCCAAAAAGATTTTTCATTTCTATAAAATTTTATAAAAGAAAATACAAAAATTAAAAAAATCATAAAATCCAAAAATATTGTTTTATGACATGTCTTCTGCAATCGATAATATTTACGGCTTTAGAAATGTCATCAATAAGGCCCACGGCCTGGTAAATAAAGTTTCGACAATGTGCAAGACCTGTTCTTCAACACATGTCATTGGCTTGCAGTTGTTTCAGACTGCAACCAGGTCCTCATCTTAAAGACAAGTATATCGTCAAAACGATAACTTGACCTCTTTGGGAATTCAGTTTCTCAGGCATTATCTACTTCATGATCATGTAAAGGCTTGTGTATACTTTGCTACACAACCCATGCTTTCTTAATAAAATAAGTGTACGTTTCAGTGCATTTATTTTTCAAAAGAAGAGAAATCTTCTATAACCCGAACAATTTTTTCAAAAATGTTGATTTTATAAATCATGTTTGGGTTAATCATTTGAAAAAGTGTTCTAATCAAACCAGAATCAATTTTTGACATCACAAACATATTTTCAAGAAAATTCGACCACTCGAACAAATTCAATAGATCTTTAAATAGAATATGGGTCTTTGTTTGAGGAGGAGAAAGTGTTTTTGATTGTTCTTCAACATGTCACAGATATTATACAGAAAAAGTTTTAACTTAATAGATAATAATTTGAGGGGGAGTTAATTTATTTTAACTCCAAGGGCTTAAGTTGTCATAAGTTAATATCTTTTTGGGCTTAAATATAATTTCAAAGTTAGTGGCTTAGGCTTAAAACTACATACGACCAATATTGCCAACACCCTAAAGTTTTAAAAGGCTTAGGATTGTTTGAAAAGAATTACGTAGTTTTTAGAAGCCTTGAAGTTGAAGATATGTTTCTATTAAGGTTTCCCCGACCGGTTAATCACTAAGATTATTCTCAAGAAGTAGTAAAATTTGATAAAAGAGGTTCACATAGGTATGATGATTCCTTTAGATAGTTAGTATCCTACAGGAAGAAATGTGTACATTCGGGACTTAGTTGACTTTGGTGTTATCATTTCGACTACTTAGAGGGTTTAATTGTCTACATCTGGGACTTAGTTGTCTTTGGTGTTACAATTTATATCATCAATATCCTGAAGAAAGCTCTGTGTCTACTCAAGAAAGGATTGCGGGTTCGCGGGGAAGCTAAGAAAGCTTCTAAGAGGAGAATGACGAGACTGACCATAGATTGTTGCTTCAGACAGAGTGATAATGTCAGTCGCTCTCGGTTTTTTTGTAAGTTTAAGGAGTCATGTTTTCGAAAATCGTCTGTAATACATTGAAGTGCAACTTCATAAATACATGTGTACGTTACAATTTTACCCGGGTATAAGTCCACAGGATGTCCATTATGTCATTGGGCCTTATAGCCCTTTGAAGTTTCTTAACAAGCCTGATAATATGACAAGTATAGTATATGCATCTTATTGGGCTTTTTGGCCCAATAAGCCTACTATAGTATTTTTAAGCACCAAAATAGGCCAAAATAGTTCAATAAGCTATAGAAAGGTGTAAAGATCTCTTAATCAAAAGTAATAAGCCATGGAATAAGCCGTAGCTTATTTCACTATTGGGTCGTGGGCCCAATAAGCTCGGAGGAGTCGAGAATAAGCTCAAGAAAATATATTAGTTTTGAAATTCATTTAGTTTCTCAAATAATATTACTTGATAAATAAGTCGGGTCAAATAAGTTTCAATAAGCCAAAGCTTATTATTCTTATTGGGTCGCGAGCCCAATAAGCTCAAAAGTCTCAAAATAAGCTAGAAATAGTTTGTTAAGTTCAAAACTAATTTGTCAAATGAGTGGCGAAATAAGTGCTTAATAAGTACATGAATAGGTCATTTTCGAAATAAGCCAAAACCTCGGACCCTTATTGGGCCGAGTTCAAACTTAGGCCCGTTAAGACCAAAAGAAACCATATAAGCTCAAAAAAAAACATGCAATAAAATAAACTAATAAGCTTTTATTCAAGATAGAATAAGCTATTAAGCTTTAATAAGCTAACGACAAGTTGTACGAAAACAATAATGGGCCGAGCCCTAGAACCCTTTTTCTTTTCCTTGTTGGGCCGAAATCGAGCAAGGCCCAAAAGACCACAAATAAGCTCAAAATAAGTCTGAATATGTTACAAACTCACAAAATAAGCCCGATCACAAAATAATCTAACGAAATAAGCACAAGGGTTTCAAAATAAGCCGAATAAGTCATGGGCCGAGCCCATGACTTCCCTTTCGTTTGTTGTTTTGGGCCGAGATACACCACGAGCCCACGAACCACAATAAGTCCATGACAAGCTTATTTTTTTAAGCTAGGGCTTTTCGGACATGAGTAAATAAGCACAAATAAGCTCTAGACACTACACGACATTTTACCACCACGACCATAATACAGAAATGACCAACCCTTGTTTTCTTTTTTTTGTTTACGTCACGTCCAAACGCACCCCTTTAAACCTTCGTTTTGATTTTAAGTTTCGATTTAAAACAAACGCCTTGTACAACTAGTTTTAGATCATCACGTTAACCACAAAAGTACAACTATTTAAGATTTTGAAGACTTACAAGTTTGTAGGTTTTGGTTGGGATTTAGACGCAAGAAACAACCCAAATGTTGTTTTCAATTACCCGAGACTATAAAAGAAACAACCCTTGAATGTTTCTTAACCCTTTGATCTTGATAAACTTTGAAAAATGTGTGTGTTCTTGCCTTGTGGTTGCTCGTCCGATTTCAAAGATACAGAGAGAGGAGTATGATTTTTTTTGATTTTGAAAAAAAACATGCAAGAAGTGTGTATGTGTTTTGTAATATATAAAATAAAAAAGAGGAATTGCATGGTTGCTAAACTTTAGCTTCCATGTTCCCCCTATGGGGCCGACGAGTACAAGGGGTGGGAGGGAATCCCATGCTCTTTCGTCTTGTGTCAGGATTTGATTTCGTGACTAGTTTAAGTTTAACCGAAAACCCGAGTTTCAAAATAAGAAAGTTCATGTTATCCAAACGCGCTTTGCCCATTTAGACTCATCCAAGGTTCGTTTCGAGATCATTGTTTTCCTTTAACACCTTAGTTTTGACTTACGTTTCGCGAAAGTATCCGTTTCTCGATAATTTTAATCTTACTCTGAAGATTTACGTTCTAAATTAACGTTAAAGACAATTACGAGATAACTTATATCGAATAAGTTTAATTAGATCGACCCAAGGTATTTGGATATGTTCTAGTTTACTGTCGTGCCGGTACGCGTTGCACGACGATTTTCGTTGAACGCGGGAAAACTTCCCGATAAGCGTTAAAACGATGACATAGATACTTCGATACGGAAAAGATGAACCAAAAATGATTCATTTAGGAAAAATCAAGACTCTCAATACCCGGTTAAACCGTAATCGTTTCACGCAAAAGAAGTCAACAACGTCAACTTTTCAGTTTTTCTCTGAGAGAACTGACAAGATCAAAAAAACGCAGATATACAACCATAGTATTTTAAAATACTAAGATCCAGGAAAAGTTACCGGTTATCACAAGTTGAGAGCTACCAAGTCAAAGCTGAAATTGTATGATAGGTTGTTTTTCATCATGTTACGATCTTTCTCAGTGGTTTGTGTTGGATTTAGTATGCTAATAACTAAGTAATGTAATGGTTTAGGTCTTATCTTTGTAATGTAATGGTTTAGGTGTAATGTTTGTAATGTGAGGATCTTTGTTAATGTTTGATATGTGTAATTTTAGGATCTTTTTCAGTAATGTATGATATTTCTCAGTAATATCTAAAATGCTTGCAGCAAATCCAAACACTACTTTAACATCATTACTTCAAGAACCAAAAAGCTTACAATTCTAAATGCAAGTTGCAAATGCTTGCAGCAAAGAAAATGCAACCTGCAAGGCAAATGCTTGCTGCAAATGCTTGCAGCAAAGCAAATGCAACCTGCAAGCAGTGTTTGAAAGGCTCATAGCGCACTAAGGCGCAAAAGGCATATGGATCCTTGAGGCGAGGCGCAGATCAAGGCGCGGGCTTCATGAATATAAGTCGCATTAAATTGAAGTGAATTATAATAGTTTAGGTGAAAATTTATAGATTAATTATGACTTAAATAACACTAAAATAATTAATGTATCTAAAAAAATTTAATAGTTAAACCAAAAATATCAAGCAATGTATCGCATGACGAGATTACGTTATCTCATGCGTAAAATAGAGGGATGAGTCTGTATGTGCAGACACTTGAATTGAACGACCAAACACTAAGATTTTGAATGATTTATTTAGTTTCTAGGTAGTTTTTAGGTAATCTATTATTAACATATGAGGGCGATGAATGTTAAATTCGAAAAGACAGTTTCAAAATTCGTCACCTATCCTAGGCGCGCCTAGGCTCAAGGCTCTGTGTTTTTCGCGAGCCTTGTGCATGTGCGGAGCCTCGATCTGAAAAAATCTCAAGAGGTTGAGCCTTAGAGCCTAGGCGCGCTTTTTAAAACTATGCCTGCAAGGCAAATGCTTGCTACAAAGGCAAGCTGCAAATGCTTGCAGCAAAGCAAATACAACATGCAAGGCAAATGCTTGTTGCAAAGGCAAGCTGCAAATGCTTGTAGCAAAGCAAATGCAACTTGCAAGGCAAATGCTTGCTGCAAAGGCAAGTGTAAATGTAACCTGCAAAGCAAATGCAATCTGCAAGGCAAATGCTTGCTGCAAAGGCAACTACAAATGCTGCAAATGGAATTAACAGACATATTTTATATCCAAACACTACATTAACATCATTACTTCAGTAACCAATACATAAGATTTTAATAAGTACATAATCACCATTACATAAGTTAACATACAAAGCTAACATCTAATACAAAACACAAACAAAGCTAACATCTAATACATGATCAACTTCTATATGAAACCTTTATTTTCCCCTTTTTCTTGTCTACATAACTTTCAGGTTTCCTCACTCCAAATTTCTTTAAAATATCATCCCATATGTGATCATTTTCTAGTCCAAGCACACATCCTGTTATTGGAATAGGGCTTTTGAAGATGACTTTTAGATTGTATTTCTGTGAAACTGGTACATATTTACCTTTAGACTTTGGAGAGTAAGATTCATGAATGGTATCCTCATCAGTGATATCCTTGTCTGTGGTATCTTTGTCTGTGCTTGGAAAAAATGTTTCCTCTAGATATTCCTCAACAGTGTCATATCCATACCAGTCTAGCAATCCTTGTATTGATGGCCCCTCCTTAGGAACACTTGCTATTGATTGGCCTTTGTTGTCATCTAAGCTGTCTGAACTAAGCATAATCATTTCTGCAATTAGATAAGCAAAACCAACACACTGGACACACATTTCTCAATCAGATAAGCAGATAACCACACAATGGACACACATTTCTGCTATGTGTTTAAGCAGATAACCACATTGGACACACATTTCTCAATCAGATAAGCAAAATCAACAATCAGAATAAGCATATACGAAAATGAAATTAATAGACATATTTTAACATCCTTACTTAATTAACCAAAAAGCTTACCATTCTAACATCATCATTTAGTAACACACATATTTTTTTACAACTACATAATGTTTTAACAACTACATAATTATCATTACATCAAGACCAAAATATCAAAAGACATCAAAAGGTAAAATCAGCTTCCACCTCTCATTTTCCTCTTCCATTTCTTTTCTTCTACACCAGTCATAGTTGTGTGTATCTTCAATCCAAAGGTCTTGTTAAGAATAGCATCCTAGGTTTTAGCATTTGCAAGCCCAAGTACACAAATTTGTTATTGGTACAAGGCTTTTGACAATGAGTGTTTTAGGTGATGCTATTGCCTTTGACCCATATGATTTAGCCTTTGAAATGTTTGAGAAATAAGGTTTAGCATTAGTCTTATAACCTCCTGACTTTGAACACCAGAATCTTTCCTTGTACTCTTCTGATAAATCCTCGTACCAATTTAGCAAACTATTAGATGGTCATTTGCTATATACAATGTCTGGAGAGCTATACACATATTCCTCAAAAGTGCTAATCTCCCCGTATCAACTTATTAAGGATGAGGTGCTACCAAATGAGTCTGAGCTATTGTTTGAATCTGAGCTGTTGTCTGAGCCTGAGTTGCTATCTGAAATGATAATAATGTTTTATGCAAGGTAACAACAAATAAGCAAACACAAATGGGTCAAAGGCTAATGCATATGGGTCAGAGAATTTTGCAATCTGTTTGCTTATTTGTGTCCAATTTTGTAATCCAAACACTCCTAAACTGCTATGTGTTTAAGCATATAAGCACACATTGGGACTTTGTAATCCAAACACCCCTTTAACACACATGAGCAGATAAGCTAAAACATAAGCAGATTAGCAACGAATAAGCAGATAAGCTAAAACATAAGCAGATCGACAACGAATAAGCAGATAAGCTAAAACATAAGAAGATAAGCAACAAATAAGCAAATAAGCAAACAAATAAGGAAGATAAGAACATTACCGTTCTCATTCGCCATGTTTGATTGGTGTTGAATTAATGTGATGAAATTAGGGTTTAGTTTCGCCAATTTAGGGGTGGGTGAATGAATTAATGTGATGAAATTAATGTTATGAATTAGTATTAGGAAAAGAAAGTGTTAAAGGGGTGGTTTTTGAAAATATATAAAGTGTATGAGTTACATATGACATTGGAAAAAAGAGTATATCGGGAAAATTTTATTAAAATCATGTCACGTCAGCTTTTTTTGTTAATCATTGTTACAATAGGAAGATTAGCAAAGTGTTTGAATTCTATAGAAAAAATAAAAGTTGATAGCATACAAAAAGAAAACGTGACAAGTTTGATGCTTTCTTAAGCCATTTACCCAAAAAGTTTTGCATGTGGTTATTTTTTTACTTGCTCGTGTCACTTATAGGCTATAGCAGTAATGTATTTTTTTTATACTTTTTTTCTTGTTTTTGTCCTACTGCATTCTTTATGTTTATGGAGCGACAATCATACTGAACTATAAAGTAATGACAAACGTGATTCATTCTTAACCACATGCAAAGGCTCATACAAACACAAGTGTACTTATTGATAAATATATAAGCCATTAGAATCTTTCCAAAATCTAAAAAAAAGGTTGTGTGAATTAACGGAAACACTTTGATCTCAAGTGTCTTTTGGTAACAGTCTTTGTTCACCTCAAAACGAATACCTATGGTAAATCTTCTGCCGAGTAGGGCACCAACTAGAGTAAGCAATAGCCAAGACTCAAATCATTTATCTTTTATCCAAAAAATCTCTTAAATTAACCCATGAATTTAAAAAAAAAAAGGAATTGCATATATATCCTTCCAAAAATGAATAATTGCATATATATCCTTGGTACAAGTTTTTAATTCATATAATACAATGCATTTTATGCATATTTTGGATATATATGCAATTTTGCATCTTTGGAATGATATATATACAAAAACCCTTTTTAAAAATGAGTATCAATTGAACCAAAGCACTTTGTTAAATCTTTCGAAAATTGTCAAACCATCATGACTCATTATATATTGTAAATGCCGGTTTTATAGATATGTAGCATTGTGCTTTTCTTCCTTGGTAAATTAAATGATTTCCAGATATGTAGTCGACTTATCCGTAAGATTTGATTCTATACAAGCTTAAATTGGGTAAAACTCTTTTATCGACTTATATGTAG
>BQNB010096697.1:0-21451 GCA_026074375.1 Tanacetum coccineum | reverse complement strand
ACTACATTCCACTCATATCAAGTGAATTTAATCAACCCTTAAGAAACACAATTGAAAATCTTGAAAAACGATACTTTCATGAGGGTAAGGTTGTGAGTCAAAACTTTGAAAACACGAGTCATATCCGTGCTAAGTTTGAATCAATTTACTTTGATTGTTTGTTAAACTTAAACGAACAAATTGTTGCTTGTTTTGTTCTCGAGTTCTATAATCAACTAACTTTTGATTATAACTACACGGGTCATTTTGTGGTCAACTTTGTTATACAAAGTAAGTCTTTCTTCCTCACTCTTGAAGAATTTGGTCAAATCTTAAAGATACCATTCAAAGGTCACGCGTCACACACTGAAATGTGATCACTCGACTACTTGTCAATAAGTGTTCCGAGTAAAGGTTGTTATAAAACCACTCCTCCGTCTCCAAGTGTCGTCAAGTCCTTCATTCAAATTCCTAGACAAGGTCAAGTCACTCGTACAAAAAACAAGAAAACCGTTGCCATCGACAAAAAGAAATCTTAACTCGTGATATTCAACCTCATATGAAACCATAGGTTGATATCATTCGTGAAAACGCCATTTGTCTAGGAGGTCATAAGGATCATGTCTACGCTTGTCTTTGTTATATGCTTTATTGCATTGAAACCTCCACTCGATACAATCTAGCATTCTTTGTTCTCAAAAGAATGGAAAAGACTCGAAGCAAACCTAAGGAACTCTTACCTTACGGAATGCTTTTGACTAGATTATTCAAACATGTTGTGTTCGTCTTTCCTGAGCTAGCAATTGATCTATATATCTCACATGATCGAGTCATGCATCCCCTCGCTCCTCACTATGAGCGAAAGACGTGATCAGATCGTGGCAAGAAAATACCTCATGAGTCAAATGCTAGCTCCTCCTCTATTACTCTAAATCATCCATCCTCATCTCATCCGTTGGATGATCCCATTGATGAAGATGATGATGAATCATTTCATTCCAACTCCTCATCTTCGTCCCAAAATATCACCTCATCGTCCAATATTGTCTCTAAAGTCCATCAAAACCCTCCTCATGAAAGTCATTACTTAAACACCCATCTCTACAAAACCATTAATCTTCAAACACAACAAGGAGATGCTCACCGTGAAGGGTTAAGGTCAACTGGACAAGCTCTTAAGAACATGATGGGTGGAAAATGGAAGTGAACATGTTGGCACAACTATTAAGAAATTATTATTATTATTATTATCTTTCTTGATTAATACATTATATATTTCTATTATTAGGACTAGTAATGGCAAGTGATAATTGCATTTGACTTGGATGATTTTCCCCACTTTATCAATGCTCTATGATTAGCAAAATAATTATAAATGTGACATGCGAACAATCACACTACTTGCTAAATGATTTGCATGCTAGTTTAGAACTACATATTATTGTCTGAATTAGTGGATTCTTGAATTTGGTAGATGCCAAAATCACTGGACTTAAGAAAAAGGAAAAACTAGAAATTTTCATTCTTCCAGAAAATGGCCCCCTTAAATACCCAGTGGCCTCCCAATATATTTAGGACCGTCTGGTAATATGGGACCGCCACCAGGGGGGGAACAAAAATTTTGAGTTTACCTCTTTTTCTGTATCTTTGACCCTCCTACCTACATTCTCAAGCTGTCATTTCCCTGTTTAGCCAAACCATCCTTGGCATCCTCTTCCATACACACCATGTTATGCTACCCTTTGATTTATTTAAATTATAAAACCCTCACACCTTACTACCACCATCACCTTTTTCTAACTAATCTTCTTCATCATCAATGTCTTGCTCAAACCACCATTCCAACTTCTCTAGAAAACCAAGAATGTCGGTAAGACAAGTATGGAAATGCAAAACATCCACTCCAAAATCATCACCTCCTTCCCAAAATGACTCACCTCCTCTTCCTCCACGAGTCTACTTACAATCTCCTTCACCACCATCATATAATCCCTTAAGAGATCAAATGATCAAGCAACTCTACAACATCTCCATCATCCTTGATTCACACACTAATCCATCCAATTCCTACATTCATGCACCATCTTCACCACCACCACAACAAATTCATCCTCCTTCTCATGCTGTAGTTGAATTTCACTCAAGTTTTCATCATTGTTGCAAGTTTTCTAGACACCAATTCCACTCCTTGAGAAATGAAATCAACTTCATTCACTTTCTTCTAACCCGTCCCATACCTCCAACCCGTATCCCTCTAAATCATGTGTCACCAACCCCTTCTTTTTCCCTCTTTAATTAATCATTCTCTTATGATTAATCTACCTAAATAATCGACCTTTCATCTTTTGATTATGGTATTTTCTACACTTCAAGAATTCACTAGCGTAGATCTATGCCTTATTATGTCTCTAATTATATACTTTCTATTGTAATGCTTCATACAAATATTGTATGAATTTCTCTTAGCTCGCATTAGATCTAGTTTTATTTTATGTTGTATGAATGTATTAGTTGCATTTGCTATTGTATGAGTTTCTTGTTGGTTGAATGAAACTCTCTTTTGGGTGACTTAAAAATCATGTGTTGCTTTACAAGATATTTGTCTTGCACTTGTATTTCTAACCTTGTTTTATAGCACACAATTTTCATAAGATCGATCCCTTGGTGCCCCGAACAAGGGGGAGCATACATCAAGGGGGAGTCTTGATATCGTCGATTTTTTTTCTTCCTACAACAACTCGACGATCATCCTTTTTGAATTCGACAAAAAAGGGGAGAAATGAAACAAAACTCATTTAATAATTTGACATCTTTAATTTTATTTAAAATGAGTTTATATTTTGTCATTATCAAAAAGGGGGATATGGTTAATACAAATAATGTCTAAAAACATTATTTATATTTTTCGACCTCTCAACGTTTTGATAATAATAAAATGTAAAAATGTTTAAAAATTATTAATCGTAAAATTCTATTTCTAAGATTAGTGATCACTTAAGGTATGAACAAACAAATCATTAAGCATGATTAGTGGTCAAGAAAATATTTTTCTCATCCATTACATTTTTACAAAAGATTTTCACAAAATTAATTATACAAAATATTTTCTAATTAAAAGAAAAGTTTTATTAAAAACTTAAAATTTGAAATTCAAAATTTCCCCCCAAAACAGAAGCTTCTATACCAGATACAACCTTCCACACAAAAAGACAAAAAAGGAAGCGGAGTCTACTAGTAGCCCCCTTATAGGCCTGGCGGCCCCGTTATATATATGGGACCGCCGCCAGTTACCATTGGATTTTCCTTTCTATAAATATTGGTCCCCCCCTTGCTGAAAATTAGACCTCTTTGCACGAATTTTCTCACACTTATTTCTCTCTTTAAAAACATTCTTTCTCTCACTAAATATCTTGATCACTAACATCTCTTGATCTTGTTTCAAGTGATCTAATCTCTTCTTCTCATCTCTTCCCTTTCTTTCAAGTGTAAGAGAAGAACACTCGTATTCGCCAAGAAACGAAGTGTTAATTAGTGATATCTCCTCCTTTCTTCTAAGTATCAAACCTCTATTGAAATTATCTTGTGTATTTGTGTGATTTGGATTGTGTGTAAATCCGATAGTGTAGATATAGTGATTATGTATCGATTGTGAAGTGAAAGATTGGTTCTAGCTAAGATTAGGACTCGACATCTAGCTTAGTGTCTGAAAATAACATAAGCGACGTGTAAACGGTTTTCTCCGCCTAAAGGGAGCTTGTTGACATAGTGAAATCTTGAATCGGATACTCGAGGAGTAGAGTAGGGCGAAGAGTTGCTTCGTAGCCGAACCACTATAAAATTTTGATGTCTTGGTTTGGTTGTTCCTTTCCTTATCTCTTTACATTATTATTGTTGTCATCTAGTTTTAGTTTAGATAGTTATTGCTTGTTCATATTGTGGATTGGTTAAACATATAACTCAGATCTAAACATTTTTGAAAAAAACTTTAAAATGTAAAATGAACCTGTAAACTATTCAACCCCCCCCCCTTTAGTTTCCACAAAATTTTTGTTTTATTCGAGCATGTTTAATAAACACATTTTGAGGAAAATTGTTCGAATTAAGAAAATCAATCTTTTAAGGACAAAATGCACTTGTTGACGTACATTTTCCTTTTTAGAAAGTCCGAGTTATGTAGCAAAATATACAAAAGTTATTTTCTTGAGTTACAAAACTGGGAATGTTTTGAATCTTTAAACTCAAGACCAAAAAGACTTCTCTTTTCGTTGTTAAGGATAACTGCACTGAAGCGTATAATTTCCTTTTCTTTAGGGACCGGGTTGTTATCTGATATTTAATAACAAGCCATAAGAAAATTTGAGATGACATGTTTTAAATGTTTTAAACTTTCAGTCGAACTTTATCTACAAAACTGTGTCATTATTGAATGACATTTCTAATTTCGTAGTTATTATCGATTCATGAAAGACATGTCGAGAAGATTTTTCTATGGTTTTTGAAAATTTTTTTGATTTTATATTTTGATTTTGAAATTTTATATTTTTGTATTTTGATTTTGAAAAATATTTGAAAAATGAAAATATTTTTGATGTTTTTGATTTTATAAGCTACTCTACTTATATTACATAGGATACATGAAGTAGTAATAGAATTACTCTTTGTCTGACTCTGCAAGATGTTTCAGCTATTCCGGTGTGATTTACCGAGGTGGTTGATCAGGAATTTGAAGCATTTTCTCGTGATTACTTTATTGAAGATATCCGTCAGGTGTTAATCGGTCTTAAAAAAGTATAGCTCAACAATCCCGTTTTCAACTACCTGGAGTGTTGCACAGTGTTGCAAGATAAGACAATGGCGCTCCGTGAGTCGGAGTATAAAGGAATCCTTTTAAAATCATTGCACGGTCTTGCAAGATAAGGCAAAAATGACCGAGTCTTTTAGTCGAGTTTCAATGGGATCTTGTTGAAGTGAAATTCATAGTCAGTTAACTAGGAACACATCCATAGGGTTTAAGCACAGAAACCGATTTAGCTTTAGTTGTAGATATCGTAGTACACTTTTGTTTCTTAGATGACCAGCTAACAAGCTTTTCTCCTAGAAGTTGTGCACTACCAAATGAACTTTTCCTTGAATCTTGGCAACCTGCATGGTCAACATCTACAAAAGCTGTTAGATTAAAACTGGTGTCCCTCGGATACGACAGACCCATATTAATGGTTCCTTTTAGGTACAGAAAGACCCGTTTAACCGCAGTTATGTGCTTTTTGGTAGGCTTTGCCTGGTACCAGGCACACATGAAAACGACAAACACTAGGTCAGGGAGACTGGCTATGAGGTACATAAGGGATCTGACCATTCCTCGATAACGAGTAGGGTCAACTCGAGTCCCGTTTGGATCCTCATCCAGTTTTGACTATCCCATCATGGGGATGTCAATAGATTCATATTTTTCAAAGCTGTACTTTTTGAGCATTTCAAGAGCATATTTAGGTTGATTAATGAAGATGCCTCTGGGACTTTGTGAAATTTGAAGTCCAAGAAAAAATTATATTTGTCCTATCATTGACATCTTAAAATGTTTGCTCATTACATTTGTAAATTTATCATAAAAGATTGGATTAGTGGAAGCAAAAATTATGTCGTCAACATAGATTTGTACCAGTATGAGATCATTTCCTTCCTTTCGAGTAAACCATGTTGGATCGACTACACCTTTGACAAATTTTTAGCTGAGGAGGAATTTGGAGAGTAGGTCGTACCATGCGTGGGGAGCTTGTTTCAAGCCGTAAAGTGCTTTCTTCAATCTGAATACGTGATTCGGATGATCTTGATTAACAAACCCTTTAGGTTGACTCACGTATACCTCTTCTTTTAGAATCCCATTTAGAAATGCCGTCTTCACATCCATCTGAAAGGCTACCATATTCTTGTGTGCAACATATGCTAAGAATATTCTAATAGCTTCAATGTGAGTGACTGGCGCAAATGATTCTTCAAATTCAATCCCTTCTTCCTGATGATAACCTTTTACAACTAACCGAGCATTATTTTTCAGCACACCGCCATATTCATCAAGTTTCACTTAAAAGATCCACTTTAGGCTAATGATCATAACTCTGTCTGGTCTTGGAGCTAAGTCCCATACTTCAATCTGCTTAAATTCATAGATTTCCTCTTGCATGGCTTCGATCCAACAAGATTCTTCCATTGCTTCTTTATAATTCTTCGGCTCTACTTTAGCTAAGAAAGCATAGAAATAGCACCATAAAGCATCGGTAGAGAGTTGATGTCGTGTAGAAACATGTTTTGATAGATCGCCGATGATTGTTACTAACAGATGATCTTTTTTCAATCTTTTTTATAAATTAGTGGTTGTTGGAAAGTGTGCATGATCGGTTTTGAGTCTTATTGTAATGGGTATGGATTAGGGAGCGATTTTGAGTATAACATGCAGTAGCTACAGCTTCAGCCCATAGAAATAGCAAAGATTTAGAAAAAATAAGTATGGTCCTTGCAGCCTCTACCAACGTGTGGTTGCGCCTTTCAACTACACCATTTTGTTGTGAAGTACATGTTATGGATGTATTATGAGTATTTCCAACATCTTCCGTATAATTTCATATAGTTTGATTGAGAAACTTTGTGCCGTTGTCGGTATGAAGAAATCTTACTATAGCATTAAGACTGACTTGAGCTTGCTTCAAAAATTTGATGATAATTTCTGGAGCTTCATCTTTAGTTCTTAAAAACTTCACCCAAGTAAAATGAAAACAATCATCAACGATGACAAGAATATATCTTTTCTTGTTTATACTTTCTACCCGCATCGGTCCACACAAATTTAAATGCAGCATTTGAAGTTTCTCATTTGTACTTGGTTCTGGCTTATGAGGATATGATTCCTTCTTGCCTTTTCCCATTTGACATGCCGAACACAAATGATCTTTAGTATACTTCAACTTGGGAAACCCTTTGACAAGACCTTGTTTAGCAAGCTTGTTGATGGTACTGAAGTTTAAGTGAGAGAGGCAACGGTGCCATAACCAAGATTTTGTCTTTGAGGCTTTGGAGAGTAGACAAATTAGAGAAGACTTCATCATATCCACCATTGAGATTGTATAAATATTATAACCACGAGACCCCGAAAGTAGATCAACACCTTCCAAGTTCTGTACAAGACAGGTATGTTTTCTGAAAACTACTTCAAAATCCGAATCACAAAATTACCTAACGGAGAAAAGATTATGACCAAGTCCTTCAATGTAGTAAACACATGAAATAAGAATATTCCCCATTTGTAGATCTCCATATCCCATAACAGCTATAAAATGATCATTGCCGAATCAGACCATTCCGATAAACTTAGAAACAAAATTGAGGAGCTTATCACGGTGTCCAGTCATGTGTTTGGAATATCTGGAGTCTAAATACCAAAGAACAATTTTTACAATCTGCACAAAAGGAAAGAAGAAAAACATATTTACAAAAAGGTGGATCCCTAACTTTTGATTGGGTTCCAGGTTGTTAGTGAACCTAAGTGATTCCTAGATAGTCGAACTTCCAAGGTGGATGCTCTTCATTTTAAATAATTCCCTTAAATCCAAAGTCATGTATATTAAATGGATGACATTTCGTATTTAACATGAATTTAGTGAGAGATCCTCGGGTATGGACATATCTAAGACTTAGTTTAGGACACGGTTGATGACATCAAACAACGTCACTTTTATAGCATCATTTATCCCATGTAATTAACCTATTTTGTATAATTATTGCAAAGAATTGTTACTTAATTGTTTGTATTTAAGAATTGCAGTAATTATAGAGTACTTGGTGAAGATTAACTAAGAGGCACGCATTCTGGAGCTTAAACGAAGAAATATGAAGAAAACTGATTCTGACATCCAATACTCCGTATCCATAAAGGAAGATACGACGTATTTGTGCCTGTACCTCACCAAAGACCACAAATGAACAAGATTCAATACGTCGTATCCATAGTAAGCCAATACGCCATATCCAAGATATAGTAATAAAATATTCTGGAAGATATTGAACGTGGTCCTTACTCCAAGAAATCCCCAATACGCCATATCCAAGATATAGTAATAAAATATTCTGGAAGATATTAAACGTGGTCCTTACTCCAAGAAATCCCCAATACGCCATATCCCACATCCCTCGATACGGCGTATTGATCCTTTTCCAGACTCTATAAATATAAAACCCTAAACTCAATTGTAGACATGATTTTAACCACTAAGTCTGATTTTCAGAGGACACAATAAGTTAAGAAGTGCAACAACGTGCTTCAATCCATACGGAAACAACTTGTAATCTCCTATACTCTTGTAATCATTCATTTTTTAGTATCATTCATTAACTCGGTAAGTTTACCTTGGCTAAATTATTACTCTTGTATTGATTATGACATTTGAAGGCTAATACCTTCGGGTATTAGCCATTATTATGAAGATCTGAATGTTTGGTTTGTTTATCTCGATTGCTTAATTTATCATTGGTTATTGATTATGTTTATCCCACAATACTCGTTTATGTGCTTTAATATGCGTTCAATCCATATCTTAGGATATCGCCGGTAGCTTAACTAGATATTGGATAGTTCTCGCATAGTAATTTATATAAGTGGAATTAAGATCACAAATAAAGTCCTGCTAAATCCGTGTCTAAGGATATCGCTTGTAGCTTAACTAGATATCGGATAGTGCCTTTGGTTTAGTAAACAAGTTAGATTAGCAGGTGACCTAGAATGATTCTAACAAATAATATTCTGATTCCCTTGGCTTGGTTTGGATAGTGAACTACCACTTATATAAAATACCGTAAGCAGTAAGTTAGTAAAGTTTCTATGAGCTAGGGTTTAACAAGATCACCATTGCTTTATTCCCTAAGATAGATTATAATCAATAAAAAGGATGCTTTATGCGGATGCGTTTAATTGTGACAGAATTCTTCGTATCTAGGTCTTAGGAAGAAGTAACGCCTAAGTCTTAAGAATGATATGCCGCCTCGAGATAAGTAATCATTGCACTAATAAACAAACCTGCGTTTTAATTAGAATAAATATGGTTAGTACATTTCCCTTACATTAGGCTTTACTACATCTTTATCTTCTATCTATCAGCTTGTGTTTGTTAATTGTCATCAAAACCTTAGGTTAGATACCCAAAAACTGTGTCAGTCTCTCAGGCTGAAAACCCCCCTTTTTCTGCATTAGTTTTAGGTTTAACTTAGATAACTAAAATACTGAGTATATTAGATAATTAAAAGCTCTCAGCTCTAGTGATCGACACCCTACATTATTCAACGAAGCTACATCTGACCGGGTACACTGTCTGTTAAAGTGTTCTTTTAGGTATAGTCGGTATAAAATAAATAGTAAAACTTAATAACAAATGATACATACGCACAATGACACATCAAGTTTTTGGCGTAGCTTTCAGGGACTGAAGTTGTTTAATTCTTATTTATTAGTGTTTTAGTTTAGTTTAGTTTAGATTAATTTGCATATTTGTGTGTTTGTTTTTGTATGTTTGATTTCTGCATTGTATATTTTTGCATATTGTGTGTTTGTGTGTTTTTCTGCATTGTTATAGTCTCCTGTAACTTTCTGAGTCGAATACTCAATACGGCGTATTCATTTATTGGATACGACATCTAAATTTTTCTAAACCTAATACAGGCGTATTCGACTCTATCTATCAATACAGCGTATCATTTACGGAATACGGCGTAATTAAGCTTATTTAACAGGTTTCCTTTCCTAGCAAATTTATTACAGGTCAATAATGGACGACCCCAACATAACTATGGAAGAATACATCAGACTTGAGGAAGAAAAATCTCATAGGCGTGGTAAGGTGTATAACTCGGAAACTGCTACGTATGGTAAGATCTGGTATGATGAAGACGTTCACGACCTCGGATCTATTGAAACTGAATTCCCAGCTATAGTCTTTAAATGATAGTTTGACATTTGAAGAAACACCCTCCTGTGAACCCACGGTAAGTCCTCTTAACGAAAATAAAATTGACTTTAGAATATCGTTTGACGAATCCGACGATGAAGATTACACGAGTGGATATTATGAACAAAAATTCATTTTCCTTAATTTTATTTCTGTCAAATGCGTTGAAAACGGATTCGGAAAAGAGAATGATAAATCATATGCCTTCGTCCTCACCCGAGCCATACGGTCAGTTATTTTTGATATTTAGACTTCTTTTGAAAGATTTTCTGAGATGATTTCTAGCCATTGTTTACAATGATGCTCTAACGTCTAAATCAGATTTCTCAACTGAATTCCTCAACACATCGATGAATTTAATTTGAAAGATGAAACATCATTGTCCGAATGTGATAAAGAGGAACAATACTTTAATGATCGATTTCCTTTCAACGTAATTTATCCCGATGATTCAAAATTGGATAAGGACAATGATGATGATAAAATCGATATCAAACAGTCTTCGGGGGATAATGTAATAAATACGGATGTTGGTGCTGATGCACAAGGGTCAAATAAGCTTTTGGAAACAAGTCATGATACATCTAATAAAATTTTCAAAACTGGAATTTTTATCAAGGAATTAAATCTTAATATCATGACTTGTAATTATATTATCAAAGGGATGCTAAATAAAATATTTTTAGAATTTATATAGTGTTGTTTGGCATCCCATTTGACCCCATAGTTGTTTTATAAAGGATGGAGTAAATTAGGACAGGTCTAACTTAAAGACTTTTCTGTAAACAAAAGTGCTTGCCAAGAGACAACCCGGAATGTATTTTCAATTTTTATCGAGTCTGTCTTCCCAGATAGCTGATACGGCGTATCTAAAACCCATGGATACAACGTATTGACCTTCTGGACTTTATACAGTCTTTATTTTCAGCACAGTCTATACGACGTATTCATTAAATGAATACAACGTATGCAGGTATCAATACGACGTATCATGGGGAATGGATACGGCGTATCGACTTCCTATACAGTTTTTAGTTTATATTTCGAGTCTAACCAAACGAATACACGAAGATAGAATTGCATTTATTTATGAGAATTTACACCTTGTGAAAGGAAATGACTGAATGTTGGTAGAGAATTAACGAAATATGAAATCTTGAAGTGTTGGAGTCTTGAAACCTCAAGACGGCTGTTCAACACGAATTCTTGCTTAATAAATCAACATAAGAGAATCCACTACCGAGCAAAATATCAGGAGTTTCTGCATTCAATTCTTTTAATTACGTATTTTAATGTTTTAATTCATACAGACAGGACGTTTTTATAAATTCAAGTGTGAAAAGGAATTAGAATGTTTACTTGTCCTATTTTTCACATCAAAATGCTTAAATTATGCTCAAATTTTTTTTTTTCAAGCATACTTTTGTGAAATTACTTGATACATAACGTGCACACAATAACCCTTGTTAGATATTGTGAGGATTTAACTTATCCTTTCTTAAATGTTTACCGAAATTCCCAAAATAAGAAGTGTGGTCGGGATGTTGTAGACTTTAGAACTTGGCTTTGTATATCTATTCGAGACCACAATAATGAGTACTATGAATTTAGATGGAGTAACTTGTTTAAATTGGTAAATTTCTAAGATTACACCCAAAAAGCCTATACATGTTGTTTTATTAACTAACTATACTGGTTAGTTAAATCCCATATAAACCCTTTGTTTACTTCTCTATTTAAGAGTAAGATACCCCTAGAAAAACCAATAGAGCTAATCCTTTAGGAATTACATCAACAATCTGTTTCGTTACACCTTTACACCTTAGCATATCCTGTTAGATTATGCCCATTTATCAGTTACTAGTTGCTTAAAGTGTAAAGTATGTATTTCCCGAGTCTTATGTTAATTTTCTATCTTTGGTACGGTTGGGAAAAAATTTTCACATTGCAAATGAGAATATATAAAGTAGTCAAAAACGCAGTTTATTTTTTACTACCGAGACACAAATTATTGGTACGTTCGAAGAATGAAGAATTACCGAAGGAATTATTCGGAGTTATTATGATCGTGAAGATGGTGAAATTACACCGAGTTTCGTAGTATAGTGTTAGAAAAAAAATCACAACAAAAAAGAGAGAAGGAAAGTTTGGAGATAATCGCAAGAGCTTAGACCGAAGGAATTATATGAAGGATCGATTATTCGTTGATACGTCTTAAAAGTCAACGATGTAGAGTATTGTATAAAGTGGAAGATATCGCCATTTGTCTTGTAAAAGTTTGTAAAGTATGGGATGATTAGGAAGTTGACCGTTACGGGAACGCCAACTTAGGTTGTTGTTTTTTATCTATGATTCAAGACGTCTAAATAGTGTAGTCCTTAATCATGCAATGGTCAAGACAAAGTGTCTATCTTATCTATTTGTTTTTTTGTAATTTTTATTTAACAATAATTTAATTCCCTTTCCTAATCATTAACCATGGGTTTTACGCAAATGAGGATGTGATCGAGCATGTATGTCTATTTCGTCATTACGGCCATGTATGCATGTCTCAGTTGCCTTGTTGGTTTATTACTATTAGTGAAAGTTAAAAGATACCTACCTTATATCATTCTTCATCCTAACCGTTGGTTAAACTCGAATAAGATGTTAATCGAAACACACATGCTATCTCCGTCGATACGGCATGTTATTATGCTTCAGCTGCCTTGTTGGTGTGGTACTTCTGGTAAAAGATTGTAGAATGATCAACCCTAAGCCTTATATAAAAACTCATATTTACCTATATAAACTTGTTACTCCTTAGCTCTAGTGTTGGAGATGTGTATCCTTGCCAAGCTTATGATAGAATACTCGTCACGACCGAGCAATTGAGCGAATTAATTACATGTTACCACATATAAAGTTTCGTGGATTCGAGTGTTTTCATCGACCTATTTCGTGAGGTGTTTGGTTGTGTACTTGTAATAGATCAAATAAATGCTTAAACGGAAAAATCCTTAGGGATGCATTTTTGTAAACTTCTAAAGGCTACTTGAGGACAAGTAGGATTCAAGTGGGGGGATATTTGATGACATCAAATAACGTCTATTTTATAGCATCATTTATCCCATGTAATTAACCTATTTTGTATAATTATTGCAAAGAATTGTTACTTAATCATTTATATTTGAGAATTGCAGTAATTATGGAGTACTTGGTGAAAGTTAACTAAAAGGCACACATTCTGGACGACCAATACACCGTATCCAACAAGGAAGATACGGCGTATCTGTGCCTACACTTCACCAAAGACCACGAAGGAAACAAGATCCAATACACCGTATCCAGGAAAGGCAATACGTCGTATTCAAGCTATATGGGAATAAAATATTCTATAAAATATCAAACGTGGTCCCTACTCCAAGAAACCCCCAATACGTTGTATCTAAGACATTGGATGCGCCGTATCGAACTGACTTCAGACCCTATAAATAGAAAACTCAAAAACGAGTTTTAAGTGTGCTTTTAACCACCAAGGTTGATTTTCAGAAGACACAAGAAGTAAAGAAGGTGCAGCAACGTGCTTCAATCCATAGGGAAACCCTTGTAATTTATATACTCTTGATAATCGTTTGATCTTTGGTATCATTCGTTTAACTCGGTTAGTTTACCTTGTTTGATTCGATTATTATGTTTATATTCATCACAATGGTTATTGGCTAATACCTTTAGGTATTAGCCATATTTATGAAGATTTCAATGTTTGGTTTGTTTATCTCGATTGCTTAATTCATCTTTGGTTATTGATTATGTTTATCGCATGATACTCGGTTATGTGTTTTGATATGTGTTTAATCCGTATCTAAGGATATCGCTTGTAGCTTAACTAGATATCGGATAGTTCTCGCATAGTAATTTATATAGGTGGAATTAAGATCACAAATAAAGTCCTGCTAAATCTGTGTCTAAGGATATCGCTTGTAGCTTAACTAGATATCAGATAGTGCCTTTGGTTTAGTGAACAAGTTAGACTAGCAGGTGACCTAGAATGATTCTAAAAAATAACGTTCTGATTCCCTTAGCTTAGTTTGGATAATGAAACTACCACTTATATAAAATACCGTAAGCAGTAAATTAGTAAAGTATCAATGACCTAGCATCCAATAAGATCACCATTATTGCCTTCTAAGATGAATTATAATCAGTAAAAAGGATGCTTTATGCGGATACGTTTAATTGTGACAGAATTCTTCGTATCTAGGTCTTAGGAAGAAGTAACGCCTAAGTCTTAAGAATGATATGCCGCCTCGAGATAAGTAATCATTGCACTAATAAACAAACCTGCGTTTTAATGGGAATAAATATGGTTAATACGTTTCCCTTACATTAGGCTTCACCGCATCTTTATCTTTTGTCTATCGCCTTGTGTGTGTTAATTGTCATCAAAACCTTAGGTTAGATACCCAAAACTATGCTAGTCTCTCAGGCTAAAAACCCCCCCTTCTTGCATTAGTTTTAGGTTTAACTTAGATAACTAAAATACTGATAGATTAGTATTAACGCTCTTGCTCTTAGTGATCTACACCCTACTTACCAACGAAGCTACATCTTGACCGGGTACACTTCCCGTTAAAGTGTTATTTTTAGGTATAGTCAGCATAAAATAAATAGTAAAACTTGATAATAAATAATACCTACGCACAACGACACATCAAGTTTTCGGCACCGTTGTTGGGGAGTGAAGTTGTTTAATTCCTATTTTATTAGTGTTTTAGTTTAGTTTAGTTTAGATTCATTTGCATAATTTCATGTTTTTTGTGTGTTTTTGTGTTTTTCTGCATTATTCAAAGTACGCTCTAAATTTTTTTTAAAACTAATACAGCGTATCCATCCCTTTGGATATGGCATATAAATTTTCTTAACCAATACATCGTATTCTATTCATAAAGTCCATACGGCGTATTCAGGATAATTGAATACAGCGTATAAACTAACTGATACATTAACATACTCTTAATTTTTGTATTCCGTTTTTGTGCTTTTTCATATACCTTCTTCTGAGGCATATACTACTAATTGTTTGTCCTCTATTGCAGATAGTATGTTATAAGGAGTTCGGAGAACTCATTTAACATTTTAAAGACCCGAAATGAGTATCACAATTGGATAGAAAGCTTCTAAAGACAACTGGTCTTGCTTGTTTGAGTTTTCTAGGGACTCAACCTCATTACTGATCACGAGAATCAGTTTGGAAGAAGAGATTACAAGAAACAATGACAGAGCTTACTTTAGAAGAGTCTTTAAGCATGTTCATGGCCGAGATTACAAAAAGGCTTGATGAAAACACCAACTTGATCAAGGAAATACAAACGTTCATAGATTTTGCATTAAGGAATCAAAAAGCCTCGATAAAATCTTTGGAGATCCAAGTCAGGCAAATGAGAATTATTTTGCATAAAAATTTATCTGGGAATTTAGAAAGCTCGACTAAAATTAAGCGTAGGGGTAATGATGAGACGATTTCTACTTCTGTTAAAGCTGACAAGCCTTCAATAAGCCGTATTGATGCTAGCCAATACGCCGTATCAAACCTACAAAATAGAAATTTATTTTCTGAGTCAAAGAAAACGACTTTACCTTCTTCGAATCAATTAAATGATGATTACTGGGACAAATTGAAGGAAACTGATGGAGAAAAAGATCTGGAAGCTCATTACATAATGCAAAGCCCCTTGGCAAAGCCTTTCCTCGAAAGGAGAAAGACCTAGGGAGTTTCAATTTACCTTGTTTCATTAATGATATGTGTTTCAATAAAGCTTTAGCTGATTTAGGAGCAAGCGTACGTGTTATGCCTTATTCGACCTATGCTACCCTAGGATTAGGAGACTTGATTCCTACTAAATTAATTGTCAAATTAGCCAATAGAACAGTGAAACGACCCAAAGGAATTGTTGAGAATGTGCTAGTAGGTATTGATAAATTTACTTTCCTAGTAGACTTTATTATTTTAGATATCCCCAAGGATTTCAAGACCCCCTTGATCCTAGGAAGACCTTTCTTGTCTATTGCTCATGCTATTATAAACATGTTTAAAGCAAAGATAACTATAAGCGTTGGGATTTTCTTTAAAAGTAATAAACCTACTAGTAACATAATTATGAGGATCTATGCATTAATTTTGATTAAGAGTATAGAACTTGATTTAGAAGCTAGGGTAATGGGCAACGCGTTGAGGAAGAATAGATCGCATGACCCTAAATTTGAGGATTACTTTGAATTAAGTGATCTAAACGAACCATTGGAACTTAGGCATGACCAAGTAGTTGACTTAGGACCCACCATTAAGGAAGGTAAGGTAGTTGATACACCCATCAAGGAAATGGTCAAAACTAGGTATGATGATGATAAGATCACCATCGAAATTAAGGATTATCCTAGTTTTAGCAACCTCGATAAGAAGATTCATGTCAATGATGCTTACAATTTGAGGTTCTTTTACATGATAGGTTATGAATATGTAGATGCTAATTTCTTCCCTCTCTTGTCTATTAATATGATGTCTAAAAGGTTTTATAACTCTATAAGGAAAGACAAGTTGGAATTTAAAGGGAAAAGTGTAGTTGGAGCCTTTATGAATGCACCTATCTTTGTTGGAACTTTCTCTGTTGTGACAGATTTTACAGTGATAGAAGACATGGATCATTATCCTAATGAAGAAATGGGTGATGCGATAGTTGGAAAACCTTTTTGTAAAGTTTTGTGTGTGGAAACTAAAAGATTTGATGGAATAATTACCATCCACGGTGATGATGAAAGTGTAACTTACCAAATGGTGCGGTCACATCCGAGGTTTAAATGCCACACTAATGAACAATGCAACAAAATCCTGTCATTACTAAAGTTAAGTGAAGAAGATAAGATGAATGGGATCTCGCACTCATACCAAAAGCTAAAGGGGTTCTACAAAGAAGTTTTGAATCTAGGACATGATTTTATCTGAGATTCATAAATGGAAAAATGGCTCACACGCGGGCACATTAGCGTGCATGAGATGGAATGGTGAAGGAAGCTGAAGAAAAAGTCTAACTTAAAGACTAGCTGAAAGAAAGTGCTTCCCAGGAGACAACCCGGATTGTTATTTATTTTTATCGAGTCTGTCCTCCCATAAATCAATACAACGTATCCACTCCATTCCATACGGCGTATTGAATGTCTAGACGTTATCAGTCCTTTATTTTTATGCACTTTAAACATTATTGTCAGTTCTGTCAATATAGCGTATTTATGCACATGATATGGTATATTCAACAGACTGGCCCGTATTTAGATACTTTTTACAGGTTTCTCAATATGGCGTATTCCAGTTTATGGATACGGTGTATTGGTTTCCTGTACAGTTTATTTAGCTTATTTAATTAACCGTAGGTACCCGAGATAGGATTTTGCATGTTTTTCCTATATTTTGCATAGGACCTCACTGAAAAGAAATCGACGATGTTGGTGATGTATCTATAATTTGGAAATCTGGAAGTGTTGGAGTCTTGAAATCTCAAGACGGCTATTCAACATGCATCCTTGCTCAATGAACTCAACTTGGAGAATCTATCGAGCAAAATATTAGGGGAGTTTCTCATTCTAATTCTTTTTAATTCATGTTTTTAATGTTTTATCTGTACAACGAGGACGTTGTATAATTCAAGTGGCATGATGGGAATTAGAATGTATATTGTCCTATTTTTCACACTAAAATGTTTAAATTATGCTCAAATATTAAAAAAAATCAAGCATACTTTTGTGAAATTACTTGATATATAACCTGCACACAATAACCCTTATTTGATATTGTAAGGATTTAACCTTATCTGTTTCTAAATGTTTACCCAAATTTTACAAAATATGAGTATACTGGTGATGTTGTAGACTTTAGAACTTGGCTTTGTATATCTATTCGAGACCACAATAATGAGTACTATGGATTTAGATGAAGTAACTTGTTTAAATTGGTAAAATTCTATGATTGCACCCAAAAAGCCTTTATATGTTGTTTTATTAACTAACTACACTGGTTAGTTAAATCCCCGTATAAACCCTTTATTTACTCTCATCTTAAGAGTAAGATACCCTTAGAAAAACCTGTAGAGTCAATCCTTTAGGAATAACACCAACTGTTTATTTCATTACACCTTTACACCTTAGCCCACCCTGATAGATTAAGTCCATTTATCAGTTTCTAGTTTCTTAAAGTGTAAAGTATGTATTTCCCGAGTCTTGTGTCAATTTTCTATCTTTGGTACGGTTGGGAAGAAATTTGCACATTGCAAATAGGAATGTATATAGTAGTCAAAACTCATGTATTTTTACTACCAACACAATTATTAGTACGTCCGAAGAATGAAGAATTATCAAAGGAATTACCAGAGTTATTATGATCGTGAATATGGTGAAATTACACCGAGTTTCATAGTATAGTATAGTGAAAAAAATTGAAAAAATTAGAAAATCGCAACCAAAAAAGAGGAGGAAAGTTTGAAAATAATCGTTTCGTAAAAGCTTAGACCAAAGGAATTATATGAAGGATCGATTATTCGTTGATACGTCTATAAGTTAACGATGTAAAGTTTTGTATAAAGTGGTAGATATCGCCACTTGTCTTGTAAAAGTATGTAAAGTATGGGATGATTGGGAAGTTGACCGTTACGGAAACGCCAACTCAGGTTGTTGCTTTTGATCTATGATCAAGACGTTTGTAAATAGTTGTGTCTTAATCATAGTAACCGTCGGGAAAAAGTGTCTAGCAACTTATATCTTGGACCTAGTCTATTTGTTTCATAATTTTTGTTTAACAGCAATTTAATTCCCTTTCCTAATCATTAACCATGGGTTTTACGTGAATGAGGATGTGATCGAGCATGCATGTCTATTCCATCATTGCGGCCATGTATGCATGTCTCAGCTACCTTGTTGGTTTATTAGTATTGGTGAAAGTTAGAAGATCTCTACCCTATATCATTCTTCATCCTAACCCTTGGTCAAACTCGAATGAGGATGTGATATAACACACATGTCTATTCTGTCATTACGGCCATGTATGTGTGCTTTAGCTGCCTTGTTGGTGTGGTACTTTTGGTGAAAGATTGTAGAATAATCAACCCTAAGCCTTATAATAAAAACCCATTTTACCTTTATAAACTTGTTACTCCTTAGCTCTAGTGATGGAGATGTGTATCCTTGCCAAGCCTATGATTGAATACTCGTCACGACCGAGCAATTGAGCGAATTAGTTACATGTTACCACATAGATTAGTTGAGTGATTTGAGTGTTTTCATCTTCCTATTTCGTAAGGTGTTTGGTTGTGTACTTATAATAGATCAAATAAATGCTTAAACGGAAAAATACTTAGGGAGACATTTTCATAAACTTCTAAAGGCTACTTGAGGACAAGTAGGATTCAAGTGGGGGGATATTTGATGACATCAAATAACGTCACTATTATAGCACCATTTATCCTATGTAATTAACCCATTTTGTATAATTATTTCAAAGAATTGTTATTTAATCGTTTGTATTTGAGAATTGCAGTAATTATGGAGTACTTGGTGAAGATTAACTAAGAGGCATGCATTCTGGAGCTTAAACGAAGAAATATAAAGAAAACTGATTCTGGCATCCAATACGCCGTATCCATCAAGGAAGATACGGCGTATCTATGCTCGTACCTCACCAAAGACCACGAAGGACCAAGATTCAATACGTCATATCTAGAGTAAGCCAATAGACCGTATCCAGGATATAGTAATAAAATATTCTAGAAGATATTGAACGTGGTCATTACTCTAAGAAATCCCTAATACGTTGTATCCCACATCGCCCGATATGGCGTATTGATCCTTTTCCAGACTCTATAAATACAAAAGCCTAAACTCAGTTGTAGACATGCTTTTAACCACCATGTCAAATTTTTAGAAGACAAAAGAAGGCAAGAAGGTGCAGCAACGTGCTTTAATCCTTAGGGAAACAACTTGTAATCTCCTATACTCTTGTAATCATTCAGTTTTTGGTATCATTCGTTAACTCGGTTAGTTTACCTTGGCTAAATTATTGCTCTTGTATTGATTATGACGTTTGAAGGCTAATACCTTCGGGTATTAGCCATTATTATGAAGATATGAATGTTTAGTTTGTTTATCTCGATTTCTTAATTTATCATTGGTTATTGATTATGTTTATCACACGATACTCATTTATGTGCTTTAATATGCGTTCAATCCGTATCTAAGGATATCGCTTGTAGCTTAACTAGATAGTGGATAGTTTTCACATAGTAATTTATATAGGTAGAATTAATAGGATCACAAATAAAGTCTTGCTAAATCTATGTCTAAGGATATCGCATGTAGATTAACTAGATATCGGATATTACCTTTGGTTTAGTGAACAAGTTAGACTAGCAGGTGACCTAGAATGATACTAAAAATTACGTTTCGATTCGCTTGGCTTAGTTTAGATAGTGAAACTACCACTTATATAATACACAGTAAGTAGTAAGTTAGTAAAGTCTCGATTAGCTAAGATCCAATAAGATCACCATTATTGCCTTCTAAGATGAATTATATTCGGTAAAAAGGATGCTTTATGCGGATGCGTCTAATTGTGACAGAATTAGCGTGTCTAGGTTTTAGGAAGAAGTACCGCCTAAATCTAAGAATGATGTGCCACCTCGAGATAAGTAATCATTGCACCAATAAACAAACCTGTGTTTTAATTGGAATAAATATGGTCAATACGTTTCCCTTATAATAGGCTTCACCACATCTTTATCTTTTGTCTATCGCCTTGTGTGTGTTAATTGTCATCAAAACCTTAGGTTAGATACCCAAAACTGTGCCAGTCTCTCAAAACCCCCCTTTTGCATTAGTTTTAGGTTTAACTTAGATAACTAAAATACTGATAGAATTAGGAATTAACGCTCTCGCTCTTAGTGATCGGCACCCTACTTACCAACGAAACTACAATTGACCGGGTACACTGCCCGTTAGAGTGTTGTTTTTTAGGTATAGTCAGCATAAAATAAATAGTAAAACTTGATACATAAATAACACCTACACAACGACACATCAAGTTTTTAGCGCCGTTGTCGGGGAGTGAAGTTGTTTAATTCTTGTTTTTATTAGTGTTTTATTTTAGATTTAGTGTAGCTTAGATTAATTTGCATATTTGTGTGTTTGTTTTGTGTGTTTGATTTCTGCATTGTATATTTTGCATATTGTGTTTGTGTGTTTTTTGCATTATTAGCTGTTATCTTTCTGAGTCGAATACTCAATACGGCGTATTCAATTTATTAGATACGGCGTATAAATTTTTTCAAACCAATACAGTGTATTCGACTCTATCATCAATACGACGTATTTAGTTCACTGAATACGGCGTATTAAGCTATTTGACAGTTTTCTTTCCTAGCAAATTTATTACAAGTTAAAATGGACGACCCCAACATTACTAT